>JAHRHZ010000248.1:20316094-20328116 GCA_024137785.1 Ginglymostoma cirratum | reverse complement strand
GTTATCTCGGATTCTCCAGCATCTGCAGTACCTTTTACCTCCTCTATGTCTATCTGTTTTTTAATTCCCACCAACCGCTACTCCATATATGTTCTTTAATGACCAGTAATCTCTTTTAAGTTCCCTCATGAAAATCTGGCAAGAAGTTAGATTGTTCCTAGGCATTGTTGAATGTAACGATTTGACAGTGTCAAACTTAGCAATCCCTTTGAGTTATTTGTTTCCTGAATGCTACAATATTCAGTGTGGCACAAATCGCATGCAAAAATACACTATTAATCACAATAATATGTAACACCATCATACTATAGAAAAGGTTATGTTTTTGGATAATAATATAACCAGCTGCATTTTGTCTCTTTTATTCCCCCTATTCAGCCCTCATCCCGTATGAGAATTACTACACTGGCCAGAGGGGGCTGCCTCCGAGCCGGGTTCCAGTCACCTCAAGGTGAGTGCCATAAAAAGCAAGTAAAGGAATGGACTTCATGATTCAGTGTTGTTTATACTGTCTGATCAAGTTCCTTCAGTCTGTTCCAGAGTGTATATTTCTGTATATATGTATATAGATGGAGGAAGGAAACACTGTCAAATCAGACTCTCACGTCATAAATGAGATGTCTCAAACCTGGCAGCTTTGAATAGATTGTGTATGGTACATAATCTGCTTTGAATTGAATGTATATTTCTTGCTGTCTCCTGGGTCCTCACTTTCACACAGAAAACTGATTATGGTTTGGGCAATACATTTCAATTGATGTTGCTGGTAAAGCTCAGCAGATCTGGCAGCATCTGTGAAGAAAAATCAGAGTTAACGTTTCAAGTGCAGTGACCCTTTCTTAGAACGGAACCGAAACGTTAACTCTGATTTTTCTTCACAGGTGCTGCCAGACCTGCTGAGCTTTTCCAGCAACTTCTGGTTTTTGTTCCTGATTCACAGCGTCTGCAGTTCTTTTTGTTTTTACATTTCAATTGACGGTCCATGATCTGTAATAGCAGGAGGTTGGTTCAGGATCAGTAAAGCTGGGAAATTGATGCAAGATTTATGATGGTGAGAAGATGGCCCAGAATGTAGTTTAAAAAAAGCTTAACTGGAAGTTTGAGTAAAAGAACTAAGAGCGATGTAAGTGGAGGTGAAATACAAAGAACAGAGAACAGTACAGCACGGAACAGGCCCTTCGGCCCACCAAGACTGCATTGACACATGGTGCTTTTCTCAATTAAAACCCTTCTGCATCTACACAGCCTATATCCCTCTATTCCCTGCCTGTTCTTGTATCTGTCAAGATGCCTCTTAAATGTTGATGATATCAGCCTCCATCATCTCCTCTGGCAGCGCATTCCAGGCACTTGCCATCCTCTGTGTAAAAAAAATCTTGTCTCTCACATCTTTGAATTTACTCTCTTTTATCTTAAACCCATGTCCACTGGTAATTGACATTTCTAACCTGAAAAAGGACTCTAACTATCCATTCTATCCATGCCTCTCCTAATTTTGTAAACTTCAACCAGGTCACTTCTCATCCTTCAATATTGAAGTGAAAACAGATCCTGTTCGCCCAATCTCTCCTCATAGCTAACACTTCCAAACCAGGCAACATCCGGGTATAACAAGGTGTAGAGCTGGATGAACACAGCAGGCCAAGCAGCATCAGAGGAGCAGGAGAGCTGGTAAACCATTTCTCTACCCTCTCCAGTATTCCAAATGTGGCCTAACTAAAGTTCTATCAGCTGCAACATGACTTGCTAAGTTTTATACTCCATTCCTCAACCAATGAAGGTAAGCATGTCATATGCCTTCTTGACCACCCTATCCCCTTTTGTTACCACTTTCAGGGCACTGTGAATCTGTATGCCTAGATCCCTCTGTATGTTAATCCTACTAAAGCTTCTGCCACATATTGTACACTTCCCTCCTGCAGTAGATCTCCCAAATGCATCATTTCGCATTTGTCTGGTTGAACTCCTTCTGCCATTTCTTTGTCCAAGTCTCATGCTGTATGGTCTGACAATCCTCCTCACTATCCACAGCTGTCCAAATCTTTGTGTCGTTTCCCAAATTTATCGAATTAGACCACCTACATTATCCTCTAAATCATTTATATATATTACAAACAATATAGGTCCCAGCACTGATCCCTGCAGAACACCACTGGTCACAGATCTCCAGTCAAAAAAACATCCTTCTACTGCTACTGTCTGTCTTCTATGACTAAGCCAGTTCCACGTCCATCTTACCAGCTCACTATGGATCCCATGTGACATCACCTTTTGTATCTGTCTGCCATGAGGGACCTTGTCAAAGGCCTTATTAAAATCCATGCAGCCTTCATTTCCTAATTTAATCCTGGTGAGATTTTACCAATTAAAGAATGTAACAATGAATGGAAATAATTGGCTATATGTTCCAGTTAATTTGGACTGAATATTTCCTGCTTATGGGAGCGATATTACTCACAATCTTGCTTTCTTTACTTCAGGCGTGTGCCCCTACCAAGTCCTGACAATTCAGCATGTAAGTAGCTATCTCCATGAATTATTAATAAATCAAATTAAAGTCAAAGCAATTGAAGCCATTTTGACATTCAGTTGATTCTCTATGAGCTGTTTTAAGCTTCATGTTATTACCTTTCTATTTGCATAATGAGGCTGATGTGGTCAATGTGTGGATGGTCCTTGGCTTTACATAGCAAGTGTGTTGTAGTTAGGAACATAGAAACAGGGTTGGGCCATTCAGCTCCTCAAGCGTGTTCTGTCTTTCAATGAGATCTTGACTGATTTGTGGCCTAGCTCCATGTAGCTGCCTTTGGTACATTGCTTAACAAAACTTTAAATATCTCAGATTTAAAACCAACAACTGATCTAGAATCATTTGTGGAAGAGAGTTCCAAATCTTTGCCACCCTTTGTGTATAGAAGTGCTTCCTGACATTGCTCCTGAACAGTCTGGCCCTAATTCTCAGACTATGCACCCTGGTTCCAGAATCCCCACCCAGTGGAAATAGCTTTTCTTTATCTGCCCTTTTATTTCCTGTTAATCTCTTAAAGACTTTGATTAGGTCAACCCTTAACCTTCTAAATTCTAGAGAAAACAGGCCTAATTTGTGTAATCCCTCCTCATAACTTAACCCCTGTAGTCCAGGTATCATTCTTGTAAACCTGGATTGTACTCCTTCCATGACCAATATATCCTTCCTTAGGTGTGGTGTCCAGATCTGCTCACAATACTCCAACTGGGGTCTAACCGCAGTTCAGCTATAGGTTTGCACAGGAAAAAACATGCAGCGAGAACCCAAGAGATCTGTCGAAAATCAAAACATTCATCTCCACGGATAAGAAACTAAGAAATTAATTGAGAATTGTTCAGTTGTTCAGAGAAAGAGTTGTCTCACATGGTCTCATTCTGTTAGTCCTGTATAAGGTTAAATTTTCAACAGAATTCTTTTTGATTCTAATTTTGTTGTCACTGTTCTGAGCTCTGCTACTTCTATTGTATAGAAGCCATAGTCTTGTGTCATCTTAGAACTACATAAAGGAATGAACAGAAAACTAAAATACCACAGAAGTAAAAACGAGGACATATTAACTGACCTTGGAAGTATTTACACCCATGGAGAGAGAAACAGGACTAATGTTTCAGGATTTCCAGCTGGGATGTCAACTATTCTTCTCTCTCTACAGATGCTACCTGACCTGCTATGTGTTTTTTTTTATTTTTGTTTCAGATTTCCAGTGTTGCTATATCACTTTAAGAGGGAATATGCTAATGAGCAAGTAGCCGTGATGTAGAGCATTGTGACAGAAGCTGTCATACGGTCAATCTAGCTTTTAGCATATTGTGTGTGAGGTGTAATCGTACTTTCCTGTACCAGGCTGAATCATTATAGTGAACCTGTCTGCTGAATAACCCTCTATCTATCTATAACTTCAAATATACAGAGTCTACATTTAGGTTACCAGTCCTGGTATGAGATTGGTACATTTGTAGAAAACAAAAATAGAAGTACAACATGATGGCAGCAATGAGAGTTTGAAAAATGCAGGAAGAGTCATATATATAAAAATATGCCGTATGTACATTGAAACCCCAGCAGGTAGAATTTGTGTATAAACAGTGCTCCCTGAACAGTGACTATAAGATTTGTGGACTAGCCAGATTGGTGATTCATGGGAACAACAAAGTTGGTTTTGAATTTGCGTGTCATCATGACAACCTTGGGTTACATTCCCACGCAAAAGGGAAAAAGCATCCAAAATGAAATACGCCTAAATTGCAGCCTAAATCAGAACAGAAAATAAAAAAAGAGATAAAGAAAATATTGCTGAATCTCCCCATAGAAGCAAGGTAGTTACGGATGCCCTACATATTGGAAGTGATTGTAAAAGACAGGGAGCAACAGAAGGATGACCACCAAACTACCTGGCATGAATTGGGATGTCCTACCTGAAAGCAGGCTTTTAAACAAAGGCAAACAGGTGCCTGTACCTGAAGTTGTTCACTAAGACATATTGCCACAGTTACACCTGGGGCATACAAGCTTAAAATGAATAAGATGCTTGGCAAAGGAAATTATTTTTTGGCCAGGGATCAACTACATTATCAAAAATTTGCTGAGGATACTTGAGACATGCCAGAGTCACCAAAGAACCCCTGCACACTCATGAGATGCCATTGTACCTTTGGTCTGAAATTCCAACAGATTTATTCACTATGGTGAATGGTGACAGTTTTCTCCTAGTCACTGACTACTTTTACAAGTTACCAGTAATCAGAATAATTAAAGGACACCTCTGCAATATATAGCACTTGTTCGTGAGATCACAGATTTGGTCTTTAATAAATGCATTATGCACCTTCTCAGACAGGAGATGATTCAGTGTCTTCTTTGGTTATTCTCTTATTGCAGCTGAGCCACAATACGCTACGGTTGGAGAAAATAATTACAGTTATATTCGGCACCATTAGTCATGTAAGTTCTTCAAATGTTCCTGCTATCTCTTTATTTTTGCTCTGTTATCAAGGTATAAACCATTGTTCCTGGTCTTCTAAATGGTTATTCTTAATCCGTGAGTCTAAATAATAAGCATCAACAACCTCTTAAGTAATGAGGCTATCAGCTGAAATGAAATTCCATCTCACCGATATGTACCTACAAGAGTCTTTGGATAAGGGTCAAGCATGGGTCTAGAACAGAATCTGAGGAACCCCACTAGTAATGTTGTTTAATACATCAGCCACAAGCCACATTAGCTAAGTGGGAATCGAGATGTGACTAATAGTTTCATTGTTGATTAGTGGATAATGTTACATTAAAGATGAGAAGAATGCACTGTCTTTCCTTAGTTCCACTACTCCATGGATCACAATATGAATTTAATTGTTTACCCAGTCCTTGATAGGCTGGCAATAACAAGATCCATCAAACAGTCTTCTTTAGTAAACATAAAGCATTGATTTATTATAAAACAAAACTTATCCCACAGAGATGCAGAATTTTGTAATACGCAGTTTGTAATTTGAAAATATAAATGTTTACCCTCTAAATAACCTAGAGTGCACACAAACACACACACATGCAAAGGTTTTTTGAGAAGATTTGTAGCTCGGGTTGTGGATGAGGTTACAGACTTGCTCGCTGAGCCAGTGTATTTAATTGCAGACCCTGCTGAGTAACATAGAGCGTCTCCGGTGAAACGTTGGTGTTCTGTCCGGCTTGTTATTTATATGCCTCGGTTTTCTGGGCTGATTGTAAAAACTGAAAAACAGAACCAGAAGCACTGTTCTGAACTGTTTCCAACACTTTTGCATCCGTCTTTAAAGTGGGAGACCAATACTGTATATCGTATTCCAGATGTGGTCTCTCCAATGCTCTGTGTTTCTGAACCATAAACCCCTTACTATTGTATTCAATGCCTTCACAATAAACCATAACCTTATATTAGCTTCCTAATTCCTTGCTGTAGATGCAGACTAAGCTTTTGCAATTCACACATTGTGACAGCACACATAACTGCATACATAACGTATATTTACCTGGAATATGTAGATAATTATAATCAGTGCACGTGATCATAATACTGCTTCTACAACCAGACCTGTGGCTATTATATATACTTATGGCCACTTTAAAGAATTAAAATTGGATCTGTGAGACTTGATATAATATTACTGATAACATGTAGAGGAATTTTTCTGTTCTCTCCTCCCCTGTTTAAAGTATTGTGAGCTGTCTAAAATGGACATTGTTATCTCTTTGTCATTTCTTGGAACTTGCTGGGAGCAGACTGGTAGACTTGTTTCAATATAATAGTGACTATATTCAAAATTACTTCATTGAGTGTAAAGTGTTTTGGGGCTCCTGAGGTCATGAAAGGTATTGAAAGGTATAATGTAAGTGCAGGTTTTCCCTCCTGTGATCAATCTGTCTGTTACTGTATCAGTTTGTTCAGTAGCAGCCAGAAATAGAAGACAGAGAGTTCCTAGAGTTGCAATTGAGTTCTACTGCTTATTGCTACATTTGGCTGTTCCAAAATGTTAGGTACATTTGATATTTCCTAGGAGCAATGGAGGACCTGTTGCAAGGTTTTCACTAGATCACTCAAAGCAGTTCAAGGGCCACTGACAACAGTTCCTGAGTCACAATTTGCTGGAGTTGGACAACAGGTAAAGACAGAAGCAAGCTCCATGTCAAAAAGAGCAGTGAAGCTGTCTTGCTGAGAAGGCAAATGAACTACACTGTATAGTTGAGAACTCTGAGAAGTTAAGAGCCATTGGAATGTCTTTACAATGTTACAACTCAGGAGGAGGTTTTAGGAGTTGGTAGGTAGTTAAATGTTGGAGTCGGGGCTTTGGAAAAGTTATGGGAGCTGCAGGGGCTGTGAAAAAATTGCATGCCACTAAAAAATCTGCTAATAATTCAATATAGTTGTAAGAGAACATGTAGGAAACACAAGCAGTTTCAACTATGAGCAACTGAGCCAGATTAGAACTCAGGGCTATACTAGCTTGGTGAAGCTTGCTGTTTTGTAAAAGATTGGGGCTGTGTATATGTGCTGGATTGCAGTTTCCAAGAATTCAGGAAATTGTTGTCCCAGGAAATGAAGATGAGCCAGTCGTTGAGAGAGTTTCAAAGCCAGATTTTCAAAAGCGTAGAGTCATAACTCCTTATGATGTTTTCATGAGACTTCAGTGACTCACACTGTCACTAATGTTTAGACAAGACTTCAGTGACTCACACTGTCACTAATGTTTAGACGGGGAATGGAGAGATTGCTGAAAAATCTGTGGAATCTGCCTTGATCTCAATTGCTATGTGTTATGCAGCGTGTTTGACCATAGCTTGACTGTTGCCTATATTTGCCATGTGTAAAGTTTAGGATGTTAAAATGTAAGTCGTACCAATCTTTGCACAATCTAAAATTTATTCGTCAATAATCTTGCACTCATCAGGACAATTTGCAAGTATCCCAATGAAGGGGAAAGAACATCTATATTAGATGAGAGGAGAGTCCTGATGGTCGGCAGGTGAACTCTGCATTACTTAGAGAATGCAACCATTAATAATGATTGACATTTAACTGCCAGGCTTGTTTTGATTTTTAAACCAGGCAGGTTAACACCAACCTGTCAAGGCATTGCCCTCGCAAAATGAGCCAGCTAATGGTTGTCATTTTTTGTTGACAAATTCCACAAAATGTATTTTTTTTTTAGCAGCATTAAAACGTTAGCTATTGATGCATCTACAAACTTAGGAAATATCAAGGAATCTATTGAAATTTTCAAGGGATTCTAGGGTATACATCAATATTTGAATTGCCATTGAGTCCAGTTTTTACACAGGAACTAGGAGCAGGATTACACCATATGTCCCAACAAGCTGGCTCCATCTTTCAGCATGCTCATGGTTGATCTTTGGCTTCATCTCCACTCTCCTGCCAATCCCCATTTCACTTGATTCATAGGGAGATCAAAGATCCGTTTCTCTCAATCTTAAATATATTCAATAGGGACCATATACACCCTCCTTGGGCAGAGAATTCCACACACTGACAATCTTTTGGTGAAGAGGTTTCTCCTCTCACAGTCTTAAATGATTATTTGCCCTTTCGGAGACTGTTTCCCTGTGGTCTAGATTCAGAGGGAAAATGAATCTTCACTCAGCTCACTCTGTCAAGCCCTTCTTGAATGTTTTGTTATGACCAGATCCAGGCAATGTTCCCCAATTTAATACAGTTCCAGAAGGAACACCCTAAACTGTTAAGCTCATAATTAAGGAGGGATGAAATGGTTCACCTCTTTATTCATGCACCCACTTGATTATCCGCAACAAGATGAATTTTAAAGGATCCCTTCCCTTATGGATACCTTTCTCCCAGACCAAAAGAAATTTATGTTTTAAAAGGAGCCAATTTGAGACAGGCATTCTTGAGTTAACGAAGAGTGAATTTATTAATTTTTAAATGCAGAAATAATTTGTAACATGATGCATATGACAACGCTTTTCATTGTACCTCAGTACACATGACAGTAATAAATCAAATCAAATCAAAAAATAAGAGGCGAGTTCAAAAGGATGAAACTTTTAAAAAAACATACATGCATCAGTTTTGATGAGCAGATAGCTGAACATTGCAGCGGTGGTTACCAGTAATGTTGATGTTAGTAGTTTTATGTTGGTTTCACGATGCTTAATTTTGCAGATTGGTTAATAGTCTGCAGTTCTGATTTTTTATTTGACTGTGATTCCAGCATTCGGCATGAAAGAGAATCCTTTTGTTGTCCTGTTTCCTTTTGACTGGTTTGCAGCAAAGAGAGTGAGAAAGGGTGCAATGCAGGGTTCCCTAGAGGATATTTCTTTGACTGTAACCTTCACAGCAGGCTAACGCCCAAACCCATGCACACAAGCGCCTTTAGTCCCATTAGCACCCTCTAGGTAGAGTTGAAACTGGCTTTTCGACCCTGATCCTTACGTGTTCTTCAAAGGGAAAAACACAAAATAAGTCTGCACTTTGGGTCAAATCTGCAAGGGTGGCATGAGTAGGGGGGCATCAGTCCTTTGGTATCACTGTAGTCACAAGAAATTACAGTCCAGTCTGTATCGACTTGCTTCTTACTCCGAATCTTTCGAAGGGCTATTGTATGAAGGCCCCTTCTCAACTACATGTGTAATGTTTTGTCAGTCTCTCTCTCCAGATAGTCACTTGATTAACATCAGCAGCCATTTTTAGCTGTAACAGCCCTCTTTTAAAAAGCCACATTTTGGAATTACAAGTTAAAAATGTTCACAGTACTTTAGGGTTCTCACTCATGGTTATGCCACTTTCAATAAAGTGAGCTTTCATTCTTCTAAACTCCAGCCATTGAAGGCCCAATTTACTCCACCTCTAATCGTTAAACAAGTCTATTAGCTCAGGACACAATCTAATGAATTTACAACAGAGAAACAAACCAGTCACTCCAACTAGTCTACAATGTTGTTTAAGCTGCACACAAGCCTCCTCTGAATTGACTGCATCTGAACTTATCAGTATTGCCTTCTATCCCTTGTGTGCTTATTCCTCAAATTCAGTTAACCTCCAGTAGTACCCGAAGCAAATCTATCAACCAGTTAGAACTCCAAAATTTGCAGATTATTCCTCCTAGAATCAAATGAAACTTCACATTATCGGTATAACATTATGAGTTATTGATGAAACACCTAAACCTTTTGGTTCCACAGATTGAAGCTCATGTCTTGGCAGCAAAGACACCATTGCAAGCTCTGCAGCATTGGGATCGTGGATATTTTATTCATTGTGGGAATGGAAGATCATTTGAAAACGCTGGTTTGTGTGTCAATCTCATGGATTTTAACTGTTGCTGCCAAAATTAATATATTTACACTTCTACATTTCTCAGTTACAATGTCAAGTTCTGAGGAGATGCTAATCAGTACTAGGATGGAGTTCAGACTTGAATTTTAATTTCAGCCTTTCACCATGACACAGCATAAGGCTAATTGTACAAAGACCTGTTCACCTGATGGCTAAAGTGGTTAAGTTTGAATAGCTGAAGCATGTAAACAAGAGGGAGCTAACCACATCTCCAGTTTGTGATGCTGGTGGGTCTCCAGTGGATTAGGGGTAATGGTGTCAAAATTGGTTTTCCTCCTTTGTGGTTTTAAGAAGAGGAACTGCACCCACAGCAGCCCATCACCCTGTTGAATAGTCTTGCCAACCCTTGCTACCAGATTTGTTGATTCAGACCACCACTTAGTGCCCATGGAACCACACCCAACTGTTGAGGAAAGACGCAGGCTAGAAGAAGAATAAAAAATAAAAACATACTGTTCTCTACATTATGAACTTTGCAAGATAGCAAGAACTGCAGATGCTGAAGTCAGAGTCAATACAGTGTAGAGCTGGAGGAACACAGTAGGTCAGGCAGCATCAGAGGAGCAGGAGAGTCAATGTTTCAGGTCGGGACCCTTCATTAGGACATCAAAACGTCAACTCTCCTGCTCTTCTGATGCTGCCTGACCTGTTGTGTTCCTCCAGCTCCACACTATTGATTATGAACTCTGAAACTGACAGTGGTTAAATTCTTCCTTTTTAAGACAAAAAAAGCAATATTACATTGACCCAGTCTATCCATGTCCAAGTAATAGTAATAACGGTTCAAGTAGTTCCATTAATAGTCAGCTATGGTTATTTAGAGGCATCTGTCAATATACAAAACAGTAACTAAAATGTCCATACTGCAAATCTTTCTCAATGGAGCCCAGTGTGTTCAATTCTGTTGTTGCAACTGTGTGATGTAAGCTGTAAGTTCTGCTTGGATTGTTTGTATCCAGTTCCACTGGAATCAATTAATTTCATTTTGCAGGGGGTTGGAGTGGGGGAATATATTATGGTGTTTTGTGTTCTTCCTTTCGCTCACTATCACCAGGTGGCACTCTGATTGGGAACTTAGCTTTCATCTCTCTGCCAGTGGCACTTTACAACTGTCTGCTATGAGAGTGATCACAGAGTGACCCTTCCTTATTTTTAAGGAAGCTAATGGGATTAATGAAGCATTTGGGGTTTCAAAGAAATGATCCCTCACCTGCTGCTCATTTTACAATCCTTCACTCTAGTTGAAGAGATGCTTGCACATTTCAGTCTGATCCCACATGCCATTTCATTTCCATCTTCCATTCCAGTAACTCCCAGTGCAAAATATTGTCTACTGTCAAAGGTTAAAGGCGGGTATAATGAATGATGGACACTATTCAATGGCTTGACATTACAGTTTTTGACCCTGATACATTTATATGCCAGGTGAAATTGCAGCAGTATAACATCAGCTCCCGTACAGATTAATTGTTGTTTAAATTTCACATTTTTATTTTTATGTCTTAAATAAATTGATAAAGAGAGGCTGCTGTTATTTGTTTTGATGCCTGGAACTATCGCTATTTATTTTCTGCAGCAAAATAACTATTTACAATAACTTGAAAATCTGTCAATGGCTGCCTGTGTAACGTTATGCTGCATTGGACCCTCTCTCCATTGTAGGGTGAGATATTTTTTTACCCCATTGTGGCTGAGTCAGTTTAAAATGAAATGAGGTGAATTCTAAGCTCAGTGGTAGAAATACTGAGCACTTGGTTATATGGAATCACGAAATGGTGGCCAAGCAGAAGGAGGCAATTTGGCTTGTCATTCTGTGCCAACTTTCCATGCAAGCAATTCAGTTACAATCACCCTTTGTCTTCTCCCCATGGTTCTACACATTCATCCTTTTTAAACAACAATCCAGTTCTCTCCAGAATGAGATAACAGTGTGGAGCTGGAAGAACACAGCTGACTAGGCAGCATCAGAGAAGCAGGAAAGTTGACCTTATGGGTCGGGACCCTTCTTCAGAAATGGTGAGGGGGAAGGGAGCTCAGAAATAAAGAGAGAGGGCGGTGGGGCTGGGGAAGGTAGGTGGGATGGTGATAGGTGAGTGCAGGTAGACAGTGGTGGGGATTGGTCAGTGAGGTGGAGGGGTGGATAGGTGGGA
>JAHRHZ010000248.1:20280325-20310570 GCA_024137785.1 Ginglymostoma cirratum | reverse complement strand
ATGATGCTGCTTGACCTGCTGTGTTCATCCAGCCCCATGCTTGTTATCGCGGATTCTCCAGCATCTGCAGTACCTTTTATCTCTCAAACACTTACTTATATTTGAGTTTGGAATTTTAACTGTCTTCCAACAATAGGGAGCCAAAGATTCTCAGGGGTAGGTGAGAATGTGGATTCGAGGCTACAATCAGATCAGCCATGATCTTATTGAATAGCAGACCGGCTCAAGGGGCTGAATGGCCTACTTCTGCTTCTAATTTATATGTTTGTAATAGGGATGCATTCTTCAATATTCATTCTCAGAATGTAAACAACACTGCAAGCCTGATGTTCATAGTTCAAGTGGGTGTTATTGGTAAAATCCCCTTTAGAGCCCCTAGCTCTCGAATTGTCTTAAAGGCATTAAGAGTCAGTCAATCAGTTTGCATTCTGGCATTGGAACCCTTTTTAGACCAGGCCAAGTAAGGGATGCACTTAAATACTACCAACTCATTAACTACATCTAAATTGTATGCTTCTGTCTTTTTATTGATAAAATTCCATTAATTAATTCGCTGTCTGAGCACAGCTTTTATTTATATTTTGTCACTTTTTTTATTTGCTTAAAATTGGCTACTAGATAACACTGTACTGTGCAGCCAAAATAATTAACAGCTTGTATTTAATTTAGATAATGTAATTAAACTTGAAGAAAAACTGCACATGCTTTACTGATCAATTCTCAACTCTAGTCTAGACTTTGTTCGAGACAAGAAAACTGCAGATGCTGGAAGCCAAGTAAACAAACAGGAAGCTGGAAGAACACAGCAAGCCAGGCAGCATCTGGAGGACAGCAGCGGTTAACGTTTTGGATATTACCCTTCTTCAGGTCCTGCTGGCTGTCTGGTCCTGAAGAATGGTGGTACCCAAAACGTTGACAGCTCCTTTCCTCCGGATGCTGCCTGGTTTGCTGTGTTCTTCCAGGCTCCTGTGTGTCTACCCAGTCTAGACTTTGACTGCAAGACTGTGTAAAAATTGTGTAAATTAGGTGATAGTGAGATGGCAGCCCATTTAACAACCAGGAAATATTTTAAAAGGGCTGGTGATTCACAGTTGCCCATTTTACATAATCATAAGTTCAACCTCTATCCGTTAAATCTTTCAGTAAGTGTTCTAGTACTCTTAAAAAGGTACAAACTCAATGAAAATACAGTATGAATTTGGCAAAGGATTTGTGCGCAGACATTACATCAACCTGAGATAAGGCATCTATCTTGAACTTCACTACTCTTTTCCCATTCCAGCCGCTTAGATGATCCCAGGATTTTCATCACAAGTCATTCCAAACGTTGATCATACTTTGCATCTTTGCACACACCTCTTAAGAGCCACTTTCAGTAGTTTAAACCCTATTCCCAGTTTAATTTATAGTTTTTGAAATTTTGCTTTGGGAATGGACAGCACCAGCAAAATTAGATTTGATGCTTGGACAGCATTAAGTTACTTACATGATGTGCGATGGGAATCACATGTAGATGTGACAGGTTCTCATCCTAGAATGATGCTGATCAGCCGCTTTGATCTAGTAAAAACCTTTGCATCCCAGTCTTGTGAATACTAATTGGTCCAGAATCTCCATTTTGGGGTTTAGAAGAATGAGGGACATCTCATAGAAACCTATAAAATTCTAATGGTACATTGTCTCCCTGGTGTCATGGTCAGGGATGTCACAGGACACCGGTACGGTATTCTTGAGGGGGCTGGTGAACAGCCAGCAGTCATGGTACATGACATGGGTTGAAAAAAAAAAAAAAAAAAAAAAAAAGAGGTCCTGTAACAGGAATTGAGAGAGTTAAGGTGGTAGATTAAAAAGATGACTACTAAGGTCTTCAAAGGAGTCTGTCTGGATACAGATTAGAAATTTTTAAAAAAGGGTGATTACTTTGACTGTTGGGAACCCAACAGTATAATCCTGGCAGAGGGAGATAGAGGAGCAGATATGTAGGGATTTTACAGAAAGGTGTGAGAGAAATAGTGTTATAGTTATGGGGGATTTCAACTTTACAAACATTGACTGGGATCATCTTAAGTGATCTTAATAGATGGGATGGAATTTTTAAAATGCATCCAGGAAAGTCTTTTTGTGCCAGTATGTAGATAATCCAACTAGAGATGGGGCAGTACTACACCTAATCCTAAGGAATGAAGCTAGTCAAGTGGTTGAAGTTTCAGCGGGAGCGCATTTTGGGAATAATGAATGGAACTCTAAGTTTCAAAACCATTAAGGAAAGGGATAAAGATACTACAGAAGTTACTTGCAATATCATTAGACAGGATCTGGCAAATATAGACCATTAGCAGGTACTTGCATGTAAGACTACAGTGGGAGAAAGTGGGAGTCTTTTAAAAGTATACAGTGAGAATTCAGAGCCAGCTCCTTCCTATAAGAGAGAAAGGCAAGGGCAGTGAGTCCAGAGAATCCTAGATTTCAAGGAATATCAAGACTTTAATAAAGGAAATGGAGGAAGTATATGTTAGGTACAGTGCATTAAAAACAGGGAGGCCCTTCTAAAATATACAGAATGTAAAGGCTGCTTAAAAAAAAACGAGAAGCATAAAAAAAGAGCCACAACATATCTTTAAAAACCAAAAGAACTGTGGATGCTGTAAATCTTTGGCAGGTTTGATCAAGGAAAACCCCAAAGCTTTTCATAAGTATGTTAAGAGGAAGAGGATTATCAGGGAAAGCTAATACCTTTTAGACACCAAGAGTGTTTAGCCAGTGAATATGGGTGAGGTCTTAAGTGACTATTTTCATCCTTATCACAGAGGAGAAAGGCATTGTAGCCAGCAACTTCATTTGGGATGGTGAGGTTTTGAACGTTAAAACCGTAAGATATAGGAGCAGAATTAGGCCATTCAGCCCATCGAGTAGCTCCACCTTTGAATCATGGTTGATGTTTCTCAACCCCATTCTCCTGCCTCCTTTCAGTAATCCTTGACCTCCTTACCAAATCAAGAAATTCTCTATCTCTGTCTTAAATACACTCAATGACTTGGCCTCCACCCTCTGTGGCAGTGAGTTCCACAGATTCACCACCCTCTGGCTGAAGAAATTCCTCCTCATCTCAGTTCTACAAGGGTCACTCCTTCACCCTAAGCCTGTGCCCTAGTCTCTCCAAATAGTGGAGTATTGTCTTCATCTCCACCGTATCCAGGCCTTTCAGTATTCTGTAAGTTTCAATGAGATGCCCCCTCTTCCTTCCAAGCTCAATTGAGTACAGACTCACAGTCCTCAACTTGTCCTTGTATGATAAGCCCTTCACGCCAGGAATCATTCACTAGGTGGCAATAAAGTCTAAATCTAAATAAAATCATTCTTGTAGACCTCCTCTGGACCTCTTCCAATGCCAGCACATCCTTCCTTATATATGGGGAACAAAACTACTCACAATATTCCAAATGTGGTCTGACGTATACAGCCTCAACAATACAGCAGCCCTTGCTTTCTAGCCCCCTTGAAATGAATGCTAACATGGCAGTTATGAAGGCAAATGCAAAATAACCTGCATGGTACCCTTAAGAGAATCCTGATCTCAGACGCTCAAGTCCCTTTGCGCTTCAGGTTTCCGAAACCTTTCCCCATTTAGAAAATAGTTTATGACTTCATTCTTCCTACAAAAATGTATAACATCACACTTTGCCACATTGTATTCCATTTGCCCCTTCTTTGCACAATTGCCTCGCATATCCAAGGCCTTCTGCAGCCTCCCTAACATTTTCTTTGTATCAGCTGCAATAGGGCTCTCAGTTCTTTTGTCCAGGTTATTAATGTATAACATGAATAGTTGTTGGCCAGACACAGACTCCTGCGGAGCTACACTAATGACAAGCTTTAATCCTGAAAAAGACCCCTTTATCCCAATGTTCTGCCTTCTGCCAGTCAGCTAATCCTCTACCCATTCCAGAACCTTGCTACTATCCCCATAGACTCATCTTATTTGGCACCCTCTGGTGTGGCAACTTGTCAAAGGCCTTCTGGAAATCTAAATAGATCACATCCACCGGTCCTCCTTTGTCCAACTTGCTCATTACCTCCTTAAAGAATTCTAGCAAAATTGTCAGGCATGACCTCAATTTAATGATGCCATGCTGACTCCACCCTATTTTACCATGCACTTCCAAGTAGTCTGCAATCTCACCATTAATGGACTCAAAAATCTTACCAAGGCCAGGATAACCAGCCTATAGTTCCCATCTTTTGCCTCCTTCCATCCCAAAACAGGAGTGATACATTAGCCATTTTCTAGGCCTCTGGCACCCTCTCTGACTCCAGTGACTCATGAAAGATCACTACGAATGATGTTACAATCAGGTCAGCTATCTTCAGAACTTTTTGGGGTGTAGTCCATCTGGTCTGGGTGATTTAACCACCTTCAGACCTTTCAGCTTCCCCAACATTTTCTCCTCAGTTTTCTTTGTTCTCCATTAAATACTTCTCCATCCTCTTTTTCCAGCACAGTATCCATTCTAGCCTCTCTTTAATAACCAAAAGGAACAAAAACAAAGTTGCTGGAGAAGCTCAGCAGGTCTGGCAGCACCTGTGAAGGAAAAAAACAGAGTTAACGTTTCAAGTCTGGTGACCCTTCTTCAGAGGACCTGAAACGTTAACTCTGTTTTTTCCTTCACAGATGCTGCCAGACCTGCTGAGCTTCTCCAGCAACTTTGTTTTGTTCTAGCCTCTCTTTTATCTTTTGTGTATCTAATAAAGAATTCTTGCATTCTTCTTTTATATTACTAGCTAGCTTACCTCATACTTCATTTTCTCCCTTCGTAATCCTGCTGAGTGTATCCCTGCATGCAGGGAATTTCACACTGGCCAAGGCAAACTGTGCTTTCTGTGGAGTCCATGGTCATATGTACACTTGCTTGCGTTTGATCACACCCCTATTTTGTGTTTTAAAAGGGGACTTTTATTGAATTTTTGGTTGTACTTCAATCTATCTTTGGGCAGCTGGAAGGGGCAGACAATTTGGAGGATGTCCTTGGCGCTGATTCTTAGCCTAGCAAAAGTAGCCATTAATAAATCCAGGCAGTGGACAATGGTGGGGATGATAAATCCCTGACTAAATTTGAATTCAATAAAAATTAAAAATGAAACCACTGTAGATTGTTGGAAAAAAACATCTGCTTTACTAATGTCCTGGGCCTACATTTGCTTCAGACACACAGCAATGTGGTTGACTCTTTAACTGCTCTCTCAAATAGCCAAGCAAGCTATTCAGTTGTAACAATCGCTAGAAAGTCTCAATGAAATGGAGCGAATAACCTGGCAACAACCTAGACATCATCATCCCAAGGTACGTCTTGTTCTGTCAGCAGGACAGAGCTAGCAAAGGCGACAGCTCAATGTGTATAGTCGGAACTCTTCAAATATTCACTCTGCACATACTAATTCTCCGGCACCAGGGCAGAGATGGGGAAGGAAAATTATCTCCTTCAGTTGAAGAATCAGAGCTAAGCAATTCCACAACCAACGGATCAGATCTAAGTTCTGTAGTACTGCCACGTCTGGTCGTGAATGGTGATGGACAATTAAACATCTCACTTGAGAACAAAGGCTCCACGATATCCCCAACCTCAATGATGCATTCACAACAGTCTTTAGCCAAAAGAGCAGAGTGGACGGATGATCCATCATGGCCTCCTCCAGTGGTTCCCCGGTGCGTGGACGCATACACAAATGCTGCCATGGCCGTTGGCCCATTACCCTTAAATAAAGCTTTTCCACTTCTGTAATACTCTTATTTGTCTGTACATTGCTGGTTAATAAATACAGCTCTCTAACTTAGTGCCTTAAGATCTTGCTTTCTATTCATACTTCTACTTCCAATCTGATGTCTTCAAAAATCCCTACAGTGTGGAAACAGGCCCTTCGGCCCAACAAGTCCACACCGACCCTCAGAGCATCCCACCCAGACCCCTTTAACTCACCTAATTTACGCACCCCTGAACACTACAGGCAATTTAACCTGGCCAATCCACCTCACCTGCACATCTTTGGACTGTGGGAGGAAACCCACGGAGACATGGGGAGAATATGCAAACTCCACACGGACAGTTGCCTGAGGGGGGAATCAAACTCAGGCCCCTGGCTCTGTGAGGCAGCAGTACTTACCACTGAGCCACCATGTCACCTTTCCTTATTCTGAGATTACATTCTTTGGTCCTAGACTTTTCTGCATCTACCATATTATGTACTGTTAAGAATTTTGTATGTTTCAATAAGGTTGTCTCTCATACTTTTAAACTCCAATGAATACAGACTCAACCTATTAAACCCATCCTCAAAGGCAATTACTCCGTACCCAGGGTCAACCGTGTGAAAAATCTCTGGATGCCTCCAATGCCAGTGTTTCTTAAAAAAGGAAATAATTTGATCAGTTTTAGTCCCACATGTAGTCTAACTCGTGCATTATATTGTATTAGTAAAACATAAGAACATCAGAACTAGGAGGAGTAGGCCATCTGGCCCCTCGTGTCTGCCAGGCCATTCAATGAGACCACGGCTGATCTTTTTGAGACTCAGCTCCACTTGCCTGCCCGCTCACCATAACCCTTAATTCCTTTACTGTTCAAAAATTTGTCTAGCCTTGCCTTAAAAACATTCAGCGAGGTAGCTTCAACTGCTTCACTGGGCAGGGAATTCCACAGATTCACAACCCTTTGAACAAAGAATAAAGAAAATTACAGCACAGGAACAGGCCCTTCGGCCCTCCAAGCCTGCGCCAATCCAGATCCTCTATCTAAACCTGTCGCCTATTTTCCAAGGATCTGTATCCCTCTGATCCCTGCCCATTCATGTATCTGTCTAGATACATGATAAATGATGCTATCGTGCCCGCCTCTACCACCTCCGCTGCAACACATTCCAGGCATCCACCACCCTCTGTGGAAAGAACTTTCCACGCATATCTCCCTTAAACTTTTCCCCTCTCACTTTGAAATCGTGACCCCAAGTAATTGAGTCCCCCACTCTGGGAAAAAGCTTCTTGCTATCCACCCTGTCTATACCGCTCATGATTTTGTAGACCACAGTCAGGTTCCCCCCTCAACCTCCATCTTTCTAATGTAAATAATCCTAATCTACTCAACCTCTCTTCATAGCTAGCGCCCTCCATTCCAGGCAACATCCTGGTGAACCTCCTCTGCACCCTCTCCAAATCATCCACATCCTTTTGGTAATGTGGCGACCAGAACTGTATGCAGTATTCCAAATGTGGTCGAACCAAAGTCCTATACAACTGCAACATGACCTGCCAACTCTTGTACTCAATACCCCGTCCGATGAATGAAAGCATGCCGAATGCCTTCTTGACCACTCTATCACCCTGCGTTGCCACCTTCAGGGTACAATGGACCTGAACACCCAGATCTCTCTGTGCATCAATTCTCCCCAGGGCTTTTCCCTTTACCGTATAGTTCGCTCTTGAATTGGATCTTCCAAAATGCATCACCTCGCATTTGCCTGGATTGAACTCCATCTGCCATTTCTCCGCCCAAATCTCCAATCTATCTATATTCTGCTGCATTCTCTGACAGTCCTCTTCACTATCTGCTACTCCACCAATCTTAGTGTCATCTGCAAACTTGCTAAGCAGACCATCTATAGCTTCCTCCAGACCATTTATGTATATCACAAACAACAGTGGTCCTAACCTGTGGAACACCACTGGTCACAGTTCTCCATTTTGAGAAACTCCCTTCCACAACAAATCTCTGTTTCCTGTTGCCTGGCCAGTTCTCTATCCAACTAGCTAGTACACCCTGGACCCCATGCGACTTCACTTTCTCCACCAGCCTACCACGGGGAACCTTATCAAATGCCTTACTGAAGTCATGTATATGACATCTACAGTCTTTTCCTCATCTATCAACTTTGTCACTTCCTCAAAGAATTCTATCAAGTTGGTAAGACATGACCTTCCCTGCACAACTACCATGCTGCCAATCACTAATAAGCCCATTTTCTTCCAAATGTAAATAGTTCCTATTCCTCAGTATCTTCTCCAGCAGCTTCCCCACCACTGACGTCAGGCTCACCGGTCTATAATTACCTGGATTATCCTTGCTACCCTTCTTAAACAAGGGGACAACATTAGCAATTCTCCAGTCCTCCAGGACCACAGCCGTGCTCAAGGATGCTGCAAAGATATCTGTTAAGGCCCCAGCTATTTCCTCTCTCGCTTCCCTCAGTAACCTGGGATAGATCCCATCTGGACCTGGGGACTTGTCCAGCTTAATGCCTTTTAGAATACCCAACACTTTGCCCCCTCCTTATGCCGACTTGACCTAGAGTAATCAAACATCTATCCCTAACTTCAACATCCGTCATGTCCCTCTCCTCAGTGAATACCAACGCAAAGTACTCATCAAGAATCTTGGATAACAAGATGCAGAGCTGGATGAACACAGCAGGCCAAGCAGCATCAGAGGAGCAGGAAGGCTGATGTTTCGGGCCTAGAACCTTCTTCATCTCACTCATTTTCTCTGACTCCTCGCATAACTTCCCTCTCTTGTCCTTGAGTGGGCCAACCTTTCTCTCGTTACCCTCTTGCTCCTTATGTAGGAATAAAAGGCTTTGGGATTTTCCTTAACCCTGTTTGCTAAAGATATTTCATGACACCTTTTAGCCCTCCTAATTCCTCGTTTCAGCTTGGTCCTACTTTCCCAATATTCTTCCAAAGCTTCATCTGTTTTCAGTCGCCTAGACGTTATGTATGCTTCCTTTTTCCTCTTTGCTAGTCTCAAAATTTCACCTGTCATCCATGGTTCCCTAATCTTGCCCTTTCTATCCCTCATTTTCACAGGGACATGCCTGTCCTGCACTCTAATCAACCTCTCTTTAAAAGCCTCCCACATATCAAATGTGCATTTACCTTCAAACAGCTGCTCCCAATCCACATTCTCCAGCTCCTACCAAATTTTGCTACAGTTGGCCTTCTCCCAGTTCAGCACTCTTCCTTTAGGACCACTCTCGTCTTTGTCCATCAGTATTCTAAAACTTACGGAATTGTGATCACTATTTCCAAAGTAGTCCCCTACTGAAACTTCAACCACCTGGCCGGGCTCAATCCCCAACACCAGGTCCAGTACGGCCCCTTCCTGAGTTGGACTATTTACATACTGCTCTAGAAAACCCTTCTGCATACTCCTTACAAATTCTGCTCCATCTAAACCCCTAACACTAAGTGAATCCCGGTCAATGTTGGGAAAATTAAAATCTCCCATCACCACCACCCTGTTGCTCCTGCATCTTTCCATAATCTGTCTACGTATTTGTACCTCTATCGCATGCTCGCTGTTGACAGGCCTGTAGTTACCAACATTGTTACCGCACCCTTCCCATTTCTGAGCTCTGCCCATATTGCCTCCCTGCTCGAGTCCTCCATAGTGCCCTCCTTCAGCACAGCTGTGATATCGTCTTTGACCAGTAATGCAACTCCTCCACCCCTTTTACCTCCCTCTCTATCCCGCCTGAAGCATCTATATCCTGGGATATTTAGTTACCAGTCTTGCCCTTCCCTCAACCAAGTCTCAGTAATAGCAATAACATCATACTCCCTGGTACTAATCCAAGCCCTAAGTTCATCTGCGCTACCTACTACACTTCTCGCATTAAAACAAAATGCAGCTCAGACCACCTGTCCCTTTGCGTTCATCAGCTGCTCTCTGCCTACTCTTCCCCTTAGTCACACTGACTTCATTATCTAGTTCCTTACAGGCTTTAGTTACTACCTCCTTCCTGTCCACTAACCTCCTCATTTGGTTCCCATCCCCCTGCCACATTAGTTCAAACCCTCCCCAACAGCATTAGCAAAAGCACCCCTAGGACATTGGTTCCAGTCCTGCCCAGGTGTAGACAGTCCAATTTGTAATAGTGCCACCTCCCCCAGAACCGGTCCCAATGTCCCAAAAATCTGAACCCCTCCCTCCTGCACCATCTCTTAAGCCACTCATTTATCCTGCCTATTCTTTCATTTCTACTCCGACTAGCACGTGGCACTGATAGCAATCCTGAGATTACTACCTCTGAGGTCCTACTTTTTAACTTGGCTCCTAACTTCCTAAATTCTGCTTGTAGGACCTCATTCCATTTTTTACGTATAACATTGGCACCTATATGCACCACAACAGCTGGCTGTTCACCCTCCCCCTTCAGAACGTCCTGTAGTCGATTTGAGACATCCCTGACCCGTGCACCTGGGAGGCAATATACCATTCGGGAGTCTCGTTTTCGACCACAGAACCGCCTGTCTACTCCCCTTACAATCGAATCCCCTTTGGATGCAGAAGTTCCTCCTGACCTCAGTCCTACATCTGCTTCCCTTTATTTTGAGGCTATGCCCCCTAGTCCTAGTTTCACCTGCTAGCGGAAACAACCTCCCTGCCTCCACCTTATCTATTCCCTTCATAATCTTACATGTTTCTATAAGATCTCCTCTCATTCTTCTGAATTCCAATGAGTATAATCCCAGTCTACTCGGTCTCTCCTCATAATCCAACCCTCTCAACTCTGGAATCAACCCAGTGAATCTCCTCTGCATCCCTTCCAGTGCTAATATATCTCTTTCAAGTAAGGAGACCAAAACTGCACACAGTACTCCAGGTGTGGCCCCACCAGGACCCTATACAGCTGCAGCATAGCCTCCCTGTTTTTAAACTCCATCCCTCTAGCAATGGCAGACAAAATTCCATTTGCCTTTTAAATTACCTGCTGAACCTGCAATCCTACCTTTAGTGATTCATGCACAAGGACACCCAAGTCCCTCTGCACAGCAGCGTGCTGCAATTTTTTTACCATTTAAAGCATAGTCCATTTTCCTGTTTTTCCTACCAAAATGGATGACCTCACACTTATCAACATTGTACTCCATCTGCCAGACCTTTGCCCACTCACTTAGACTATCTATATCCCTCTGTAGACTTTCAGTGTCTTCTGCACACTTTGCTCCACCACTCACCTTGGTGTCATCTGCAAATTTTGACACACCACACTTAGTCTCCAACTCCAAATCATCTATGTAAATTGTAAACAATTGCGGTCCCAACACCGATTCCTGAAGCACACCACTAGCTACTGACCGCCAACCAGAAAAACACCCATTTACCCCTAATCTTTGTTTTCTCTAGTCAACCAATCCTCTATCCATTCCAATACATTACCTGTGATACCGTGGAACTTTATCTTATGTAGCAGCCTTTGGTGTGGCACCTTGTCAAATGCCTTCTGGAAATCCAGATACACCACATCCACAGGTTCCCCATTGTCCACCATGCAAGTAATGTCCTCAAAGAATTCCACCAAATTAGTTAAACATGACCTACCCTTCATGAACCCATGCTGGGTGTTCCCAATGGGACAATTTATATCCACATGTCTTGCTTTTTCTACCTTAATGATAGATTCACGCATTTTCCCCACTACCAAAGTTTCTAGGTCCTCGCCTGCTATAACCTTCTTGCCATCAGTTTTCACCATGTTATTTGAGTCTTCCACTGTGAAGACCGACACAAAATAACTGTTTAATGCCTCGGCTATTTCCTCATTCCCAGTTATTAAATTGGCCTTCTCATCCTCTAAAGGACCAATGTTTACCTTTGCCGCTCTTTTACGATTTACATATTTATAGAAACTTTTGCTGCCTGTTTTTATATTCTGAGCTTGTTTATTCTTATAATCTATCTTACTTTTCTTTATAACTTTTTTTGTGGCTTTGTATTGGCCTTTAAAGATTTCCCAGTCTACTGGTTTCCCACTACTCTGCTTTTTTATACCTATTTTTTTCCCAACCTAATACTTTCCTTTATTTCCTTAGACGTCCACGGCTGACTATTTCTTTTCCTACGGTTCTTCCTTGTCACTGGAACATATTTCTGCTGAGCACTGTGAAAGTCCTCCACTGTTCCTCAATTGACCCACCATAAAGTTTTTGCTCCTATTCTACCTTAGCTAACTCCTCCCTCATCCCATCATAGTCTCCTTTGTTTAAGCACAGGACATTGGTACTGGATTTAACCTTCTCACACTCCATTTGTATTTTAAATTCGACCATACTGTGATCGCTCCTTCCAAGAGGATCCCTAACTGTGAGATCATTAATTATTCCTGTCTCATTAGACAAGTCTAGATCTAGGATAGTTTGGTCCCTCGTGGGTTCCACTACATATTGTTCAAGGAAATTATCGCGGATGCATTCTATGAACCCCTCCTCAAGGCTGCCATGACTGACCTGGTTTGACCAATCAATATGTAGATTAAAATCCCTCATGATAAATTGCCGTACCATTTTTACATGCATTAGCTATTTACATAGAACATAGAACTGTACAGCACAGTACAAGCCCTTCAGCCCACGATGCTCTATGTTTATTGCCCGCCCCACTATGATGTCATTATTTGATGGCCTATAGACCACACCTATCAGTGACTTCTTCTCCCTGCTATTCCTAATTTCCAGGCAAATGGATTCAATCTTTTGTTCAGTAGAACCTATATCATCTCTCACTACCGCCCTGATATCATCCTTAAAAATCAGAGCGACACCACCTCCCTTACCTTCATGTCTGTCCTTCTGAACAGTTTGATACCCCTGGATATTTAACTCCCAGTCATGACCATCCTGCAACCATGGTAATGGCCACTAAATCATACCCATTTGCCAAGATTTGCACGATCAACTCATTTATCTTGTTTTGAATGCTCCGAGCATTCAGATAAAGTGCCCTTATGCCAGTTTTTGCACCTCCTTTTTGAGTCCTATCACCTCCATTACTAACAGCTCTTGAGTTCTCCTTCCCTTTAAACTTTTTTCCTAATTTTCAATGGAGTTGAAGCTTCCGCATCACCTGCTAACCTGCTGCTTTGCCTTCCATTTATTGTTATACTCCCTGTACGCTCACTCCGCCCTTCCCCTCTACTTACTAGTTTAAAGTCCTATTGACCATCCTATGTACCCCTTTTGCCAGAACACTGGACCCGGCCCTGTTCAGGTGGAGTCCATCCCATCAGTATAGATCCGCCCGGTCCCAGAACTGATGCCAGTGCCCCATGAAAAGGAAACCCTCTTTCCCACACCATTCTTTTAGCCATGTGTTTACTTCCCTGATCCTCACCTCCCTATGCCGATTTGCACGTGGCTCGGGCAGCAATCCAGAGTTTATGACCCTTGAAGACCCATTTTTTAATTTTGTTCCTAGCTTTTCCCGAAACAGGTCTTTTTTCCTTGTCCTGCCTATGTTATTGGTACCTACGTGGACCACAACAACTGGATCCTCCCCCTCCTTCTCTAGTATCCTTTCAAGCCGGTCAGAGATGTCTCGCACCCTGGCACCGGGCAAGCAACACACCATGTGGGACTCTCTATCCTGCTTGCAAAGGATACTGTCTATTCCCCTGATAGTGGAATCCCCTACGACTACAATCTGTCCTTTAGCTCCCCACTCTTAAATGGCTTCTTGAACCATCGTGCCATGGTCATTTGACTCATCCTTCCTGCAGCCCTGTTCCTCACCCACGCAGGGAGCAAGTGCCTCATACCTGCGGGACAATGTCAAGGGCTGTGGCTCCTGTGTTCCTGTCTGCAGGGCCCCACTACCTGCCTCACTCACAGTCACACACTGCTGTCCCTGGCCGCTGATCGAATTAACATTAGTTAATCTACCAGATGTGACTGCCTGTTGGAACACAGCATCCAGGTATCTCTCCCTCTCCCAGATGTGCCGCAGTGTTTGGAGTTTGGATTCCAGCTCATCGATTTTGAACCAGAGCTCCTCAAGCAGCCAATACTTGGGCGGCACGGTGGCTCAGTGGTTAGCACTGCTGCCTCACAGCACCAGGGACCCGGGTTCGATTCCAGCCTCGGGCATCTGTCTGTGTGGAGTTTGCACGTTCTCCCTGTGTCGGCGTGGGTTTCCTACGGGTGCTCCAGTTTCCTCCCACAGTCCAAAGATGTGCAGGTTAGGTGGATTGGCCATGCTAAATTACCCGTAGTGTTCAGGGAGGGGTGGGTCTGGGTGGGATGCCCCGAGGTTCGGTGTGGACTTGTTGGGCCGAAGGGCCTGTTTCCACACTGTAGGGATTCTGTGAATACTTGCTGCAGATGTGGTCACTGCTGTTCTCGATGGGATCAGCTAGCTCCCACATCATACAGCTACAACACATCACCTGACCTGCCACCTCTACTTAGTTAATTATTTAAAATTAATTAGTTTTTTTCAGTTTCACAGTGTTAGTCTTTTCACAGTCTTTAAGTGTTCTCTGCACCAGTAAGTTTACTCCGTTATATACTCAAACAGACTCCGGTTTTTCCTTCTGAACTGCTCTCAGAGGATTTGGCATCTAGGTGACCTCCATGAAAGATAACAAAGAGATAACAACTTCCCAAATTTATTGGGGGAAAGATAACCGTTACCCAGCCGACCACTCGCGCCTGCTCTAGGACTCCTCCTCCGCTGAACAACTGAAGGCCGCAGTCACCCAAGGTAAGACTTTTATAACGAAAGCTTACCTTCCCGGCTGCCCTCGTGCTCTCTCCCGGACTCCCGCCGCTGAACAACTGAAAACCTTACCTTCCCGTCGGCCCCTGGCTTGCGCTGCCGCCGCCACTGAAAATAAGACGGCCGCTGCTGCACGATGTAGGTTTTTATACATTGAAAAAAAAACCTCACCTTCCCGTTGGCCCCTGGCTCGCGCAGCTGCCGCTGAAAACAAGAAAACATTCCTATTTTAATACTCCATTTCCTTCGGAATGATTGCTGAAAAGTCCATCTGCTTTCCCTTTAATCTGCTGAACTTGTACGCTAACTTATGATTTATGTATGTTAATTCTCAAATCCCTCTGAATTTAAATAATATTCATCTGGCCAAAGTACATAATGTCACATTGTATCCCATCTGCGACTTGTTTAACCTGTTCATAACCTTCTGCAAATTGTCACCCTCAGTACTTGCCATGTCGCCTATTTTTGTCATGCGCAAACCAAGCAATAGTACATTCACTTGTCATCCAGGACATTAATATGTGTTGCAAGTAATTGTGGTCCAGCCAAACATGTAATACTTTATCAAATGCCTTCTGGAAATCCAATTATATTACACTCACTGCTTCCCCTTTATCCGTCCTGCTTATTACATCCTCAAAAGAATTCTAATTTGCCCTTCATGAAACCATACTGTTTGATTAGTAATATATAAAATAAAGGCCACATCTTCTGACACCTCTGAAAGGTTCAGACTGTATTCTGTGCACGCACTCTGTTTAAAAGAAATAGTGATGCTCAAATGTCAGCAATAAATGAATAAAACAATGTCGTTGGCAGGATGAGCCAGATTACTGAGCATGCACATTTTGCACATGCACAATCAGCACATTTTCAGGGTGTCAGATGACATTTTCATTTCTAAACGCTCCGCTAATACATGCTTTATAATAAGCTCGAACATTTTCAGAATAGCAAATGTTAAACTAACAGGCCTATTAGTTACCGGTTTTTTGTCTCCTTCTCTTTTTAAATAAAGGTGTTACTTAACAATTTTCCAATCCTCTGGGACTTTTCCAGAATCGGAGCTTTCTTGGAAGATTACTACTGGTTCAGCCATTATCTCTATAATTACTTCATTTAATATCCTAGTAAAAGTCCCATCAGGTCCAGGGGAATTACTGGTCTTTAGCCACCCTCCTGTAAAAATGCTATCCCATACTCAATTCCTCTGCCTCCACCACATCATCTGCTCCCAGGTGGAGTCAATCTACTCTAGGACCTCCCAAATATCCTCCTACTTCAGAGGCAGCAGTTTCCCCTCCACTGTTATTAAGGATGCTCTCCACCGCATCCCTCCCATTTCCCATTCTTCTGCCCTCAAACCCTCTCCCCCCAACAAAGATAAAGTCCCCTTAGTCCTCACATAGCACCCCACCAACCTCTGAATACAACACATCATTCTCCAACATTTCCGCTACCTTCAAATCAGACACCACCACCAAAAAGATATTTCCCTCCCCACCCCTGTCCACCTTCCTTAGGGACTGTTCACTCTGTGATTCCTTTGTCAGCTCCATACTCCCCACCAACCCGTCCACCACACCTGGCACCTTTCCCTGCAACAGGTGAACACCTGCCCCTACACCTCCCCTCTTACCTGCGTCCAAGGTCCCAATCCTTCCAAATCCAACAGATCCTGATATGGTCTCTCTCATGGGGAGACCAAACTCAGACTTGGGGACCCATTTGCGGGCCAACCTTCCAGTTGCCATCCACTTTAACTCCACCTCCCACTCCCTTGGTGACATGTCCATCCTGTCAGTGAGGCCAAACGTAAACTGGAGGAACAACACCTGATATTTCGCCTTGAGACCTTATAGCCCAAAGGCCTGAATATTAACTTCGCCAGCTTCAAAATCTCTCCTCCCCCAACCTGTCCATCTTCCAACTCACCTATCTATTCTACCCTTCCCACTGAACAACCACAATAACCCCCTACCTGCATCACCGGCTTCAAAATTTCTCCACCTCTAACCTGTCCATCTCCCCACTCATCTATCCGCTCTGCCCTTCCCGCTGTCCAACCACAATAACTCTCTACTCGCATCTACCTATCTCCACCTCACCTATCCTCACCCCAGCACCACAGCCCTCCCTCTATTTATTTCTGAGCGTCCTTCCCTCTCCCCAGTACTGACAAAGGGTTTAGGCCCGAAATGTCAACTTCCCTGCTCCTTGGATGCTGTCTGACTGGCTGTGCATTTCCAGCCCACATTTATTGACTCTAGCTTCCAACATCTACAGTCCTTTCTGTCTCCTCGTAGACAGTGAGCAGGCCACTGGCTCACATCGTCTAGGTATCCATACCACTACTACAAATTCAGATGCAAGCGTGATATGAAAATGGTGGATGTTGCATTGACATTGACAACTAGGAGATCGCAATCTGTGGCTATGACCTCTCACAACTAACTTTTTGAAAGTGCACTGGAAGAGGAAAGCAGAAACAATAAGCTGGCCACAAAGAGGGTCCAAAGAAAACAGAGGCTGCAAATGCTGCACCTTCCTGCTGCTTTCCTTTGCGGAAAATGCAGCTGAAAATTCAATGCTGAAGTGGGGCTGCGGAGTAGCAGAAAACAATGCTTAACACAGTTCACCACCGTAGTACAAAGCATTGTCTTATGTATTTTTCATACAGCAATTCACAATTTTCTTCCGATTATTTTGAACTCCTTCACTGAAAGATATTTTTAACATTAAAGTCAAATTTCCAAGCTCAGTAGTTCTGCATTTTCCAATTATGAAAGCAAATTTGCACATCTTTAAAACTATAATCTAAATGTCTAATTTAGGATGCACGTGGATGTGAAGATTTTAAACATGCATGTCTGATTTACGTTACAATAGCATTCCATGGAGGTGCTGAGAAGAGCACAAAGCAATTTTTTTGAAAACAGATGTCAGCCAGAGGCTGGGCTCTAACTATTCTCATGTGACGACTTCAACAACTTCATGGTTTCAAACCATCTCGAAACAGGATTTCAGTCTGCCTAATGGTCAGGCAACAGGAGATGAGGTGCAGGACAGGGAAACAAAGCATTTTTTTAAAAAAAGTGAATTTGCACTAAATTCAAGAAGATGCAGAAGGAAGGAAGGCTGTTCAAGTCAAACCTGCTGCTAAACGCTCAGAATGACACAAGAAATAGGAATAAAATATTGAATAATGCACACACTGATTTTACACCATAAAAATACAATAAAAGTAATCAGTTTTTATTTGAGTAGGATTTTATTTCAATGTAGCATGTTAAAATAATACATGTTACATGCATAATAAAGTTGTTAAATAAGTTACACTTTTAGGATAAACATATACTAGCAGAGAAAATTACTTGTTAACGGTACACAATACCACATTTTCCACCAATATTTAAATCTCACTACAAGAGACAGTGAAGTACATTTTACTCACCAACAATTGAACATAATGGAATCCTATAAGAACACAAGAGTAGACCAATGGCCCCTTTAACTTGCACACGATTCAACAGAATCATGGCTAAACTGGTTCCTCAACTCCCTTTCCCTGCGAGAAGTTAGTATTACATGGATAAACGCATTATTAAACTGTCTAATTACATCACATTTCATGCTTTCTAGTTAAGTGTGGGACAAATAGAAGTGCAAACAAATTAAATCTTACAAGCAGTCACATTTACACAACATTCCTCACAGGAAAAAAAATTTCAAACTATTTGGCAACAGAGACAGACAGGTTGAGTAGATTTGTAAATATTAACTGAAGGGAAAGGGAGAAACAAAAAAAGATAGTGAAAGAAAAATGACTTTCAGGGGACACCTGAAGCCAGGAATAGCAACAGAATTTTAAAAAACAGTGCCTTCAGGAATCAAATAGTTTTATTTGCCTTTTTTTGAAAAAGGTCTCTGAAACATATTTAATATTTAGCTTATCTCAATCGTTTGAGACATATTTCATTTGTGGGTCACATGATGCACAGGAATATACAGTGTCACGGCCCATCTCTGATACATCAGGCTAACAGGTTTGAAGGCAGACAGTCACATAATGCCCGCTTTTCCACTCTCAGCAGCAGGTCATCAGTCTGTAATCAAATATATAATCAAAATGGTATGCAAATGATCTTTCAAAATCTTACAAACATCTCTAATATTCAAGTGCCCTTTCCTCTTAAAAATAATCTATATCTCCTTATGTTACAATTTGACTGTAGTCCCAAGTAATCAGCAAGTTTGAATTATGTTGTATGCAGCCATCACAATTTCTAATATGCACAAAAATAATTTAGAATATTTAAAAGATTAAAGAAATATTTAAAATATCTAGCTGAAAGTACTTCAGATTTCTGCACTGCATCAAAAAAAACTAACATAATTTACAATCTTCGTCAAAGTACACAGATCATTGAAGTGGCAGGACAGGTGGAGAAGACAGTAAATAAAGCATACAATGTTCTTGGTTTTATTAATATGGACAGAGTACAAGAGCAAAGGGCTGAATGTTGAACTTGTACAAGACACTTGTTAGACCTCAGCTAAAGTACTGTGTATGGCTGTGGGTGACACATTGTTGGAAATACGTAAACACATTGGAGAGAATGCAGAAGCAATTTACTAGAATGGCATTTACTAGAGTAGTACCAGATATGAGGAACTTTAGCTATAAAGAGAGACTGGAAAAGTTGTACTGTTCCCCATGGAGAGAAGGCCAAGAGGAGATCTGATTGAGGTTTTCAAAATCATTAGTGAGCTGCATGGAATAGATAGAGTGAAGCAGTTTCTGCTTGTAAAAGAAACTAGAACAAGAGAGCATAGGTTTAAAATGATGTGCAAATGAAGCAAGGGTGATGTGAGAAAGAAACTTTTCCATACAGGTGAGTTGTTAGGGTATGGACTACACTGTTTGGGAATGTGATGGAGATATATTCAAAAACTAACGTATTCAAGAGGGAATTGGATTTTTTTTTGCATAGAAATGGTATGCAGAGATATGTGAAAAAAAGAGGAGATTGGCACTGGATAACAGAACCAGTGCAGGCATGATGGGCTGAATGGCCTCCTTCTGCACCATAACAGTTGTGATTCTGATCCTGTGATTAGTCTTTTAAAAAGGTACAGATCAAAAGGAGCTGAATCATCCTCAAACATAAATAAGAATATCTATTCTCAAGTGGATCCTTAACATTAGCTATGAACACTGCTGAAAAGCTGGAGAACACAATGATCAAGCAGAGTCCAGTTGAGCATCCACCATGACTATTTCATGTTTAAGTAAAGATCTCTGGAAAGAAATAAAATTTGTAGATGCTAAGACAGTCTATAAATTCTACATGCAAATTATAAGACAAACGATGAGGTACTTTAAATTACAACAGCAAAAAAGACTTTTAAAAATGACATCCAGAAAACATCAGTATTGGTCATTTAATCAGAGGTCAAAAGCTGCAGCAATGTCTTCTCTAAGACAAACTGAAGGGCAGCAGAATGAGGGTCAACCTTCGGATAGTTGGATGACAGATGTCAAGTTCGGTTGCAGATGAACTACAGTGGATGAGTGAGGATGACACAAGATAGATGAGAGTGGAGTAACATGGCAGCAGATCTCTTCCTAGCAGGAATGGGATAAGCAATAGCAACAACAGCAATTAAGGCGATTTGGCCCTATGATTATCCATCAAATATGCTCATGACAATGTGCTAAATAATGTTTTACACTGTGAAAGAGATGCTTTCCTCACCCCTTTTGTTATTCCAACTGCAACCCCATATGGTAATTCAGATGATTTAATGGAGATATGCTGCAAAAGTTATCTATCAATTTGCGTAGTGTTAATGCAATGTATCATACATTTCATTACCTCTAAAGGTTAAGCCATGTATTCTTAGTTACAGTAATACTTGTAATTACCTACAAGCCAAACACTTTTGCTTGTAAATTTAAACCATTAATAAATTTCATATAGCTCTCAGCAATAAAATGTTCTAACTTGTTCTGCTTTGATTTATTTTATCAACTAGTTTTAGTGAACAATACACATTTACCCTGGTGTTTAGGTTATTTGCAGTCCTCTTCAAGTCTTGTAATGCTCTCTGCATAAATTCAAACGCATGACAGTCAACACAGGGGCGACCTTTGGAAAAAAAACATTAAAACAGCTAAAATTAGCTCTAACAGTTAATAAAATCTTATGACCGACATTTATCATAAACACTGCCACTGGATATTTACAGTAGTAATTCAGGAATCAAAATACTTTAGAAGGACCACCTTTTGGAGTTCCTTTTTTATTCTCACTAACTTTGCACCGCCTCTTCTGTCAACCCCTCTCTCCAGTGTACAGCTCCTATCTAATCTTTGCAACTCCTCTTCACCCTACTTGCAATTCTTCTCCTCCATTTGCAAATCCACTTCACCCCTGCCTGACTCCCCAGGCTTCACAGCCTCACATCTCACCTGTCCTTTGGCTGTTCTGGCTCTGTTTCACCACTCTACCAGAGGTCCTGCTTCACCTGGCCATTTCTTCCAGCACTGATTGGATCTCAGACTTCCTCCTGCTGCCAGCAATCTTGTTGCTTCCTCAGAGGCTGCTCCTTCCTATGTTTGCTGCTAAGTTCACTATAAGGAGCATTCATTGTTTCAGCTATGGGGTGACTTTTCTAATTGGTCACTTGTCATTGAATTCGTCCCAGGCAATTCGGCCAAATCCACCCTCCTCCAGCCATTTATTTTGAGCATTTCAGTGGTAACAATCCGAGTACAATGTTTTTCAAATCAGAAAACAAATACTACACCTTGATCTAACTACTTTCTAGATGACTATAGCCAATACTAATGTGTACTGTTGCTCAAAAATTAGGATTACCACAATCAGATTGAAAAATGCAACTCAGACCAGGATAGTTCATATGCAAAATATAAAAGGGGTTCAATCCACATTTTCTTATTCGTACTTCCAATCTGAGGATACAATCTTGTAAATCAATTGTCAGAATTCTCAGGTCAAGCTGATGGGAAAATATATATATTCATTTCACTCCAACTCAGCACTGCAGTCAGACTCGGAGCTTTTACAACACAGAAAGAGGCCTTTTGGAGATCGTAAGGACTGCAAATGCTGGAGTCAGAGATAACAAAATGTGGAGCTGGAGAAACACAGCAGGCCAGGCGGCATCAGAGGAGCAGGAAAGTTGACGTTTCAGGTCGGGACCCTTCTTCAGAAATGGGGAGGGGGAAGGGAGCTCAGAAGTAAATAGAGGGGTGGGGCTGTGGAAAGTGATAGGCAAGTGCAGATAGGGAGTGGTGGGGATTGGTCAGTGAGGTGGTGGGGTGGATAAGTGGGAAAGATGGACAGGTTGTGTTAGGTCAAGGAGGCAGGGATGGAAGGGAGGGTTGATCAGGGGATGCAGCAGGGAGTGGGTAGATTTTGAAACTGGTAAAATCCACGATTAGGCCATTGTGCAGTAGGCTAGCAAGGCAGAATAGGAGGTGTTGCTCCGCTAGTTTGCGGGTGGTCTCATTGCAACTTTTTGGCCCATTTTGTCCATACAGATCATCAACATCCATCTACCCTAATCCTGTTTTCCAGCACTTGGTCAATGGTCTTGTACGCTACGGCATGCCAAGTGATCATCTAAATAGTTCTTAAATATATTCGTTCTAGAATCCCTACAGTGTGGAAACAGACCCTTCAGCCCAACAAGTCCACACCGAACCTCAGAGCATCCCACCCACACCTGTCCCTTGTAACCCACCTAATCTACACATCCCTGAACACTATGGGCAATTTAGCACGGCCAATCCACCTAACCTGCACATCTTTGGACCGTGGAAGGAAACCGGAGCACCTGGAGGAAACCCACGCAGACACAGGGAGAATGTGCAAACTCCACAGAGACAGTCACCCGAGACTGGAATCGAACCTGGGTCCCTGGTGCTGTGAGGCAGCAGTGCTAACCACTGAGCCACCGTGCCACAAATGTCTCAAATCTAGCTCCATTTTCAGCAGTGAGTTCCAAAAATTTCTGGAGTGTTCCTCTATTTACCCTAGGAGTTTTATATACCTCAACAAGAACCCCTCTCAGCCTCTCTCTTCATAGCTGAATCACTCCAGCCCAAGCAACATCTTGGTGAATCCCCTCTGCACCCATTCTAATGCAATCGCATCCTTTCCATAGTGTGGTGACCACAAGTGCACGCACAGTACCCCAGCTTCAGCCTAATGTTATTTACACAAGACCATGAAACATCAGAACAGCATTAGGCCACTCAGCCCATCGGCCTGCTTCATCATTCAATCACAGCCTATATGTTTCCCAAGTCCATTACCCTGCCTTCTCCCCATAATTTTCAATTCCTTTACTAATCAAGAACCCATCTGTTTTAAATAGATCTCAATGACTTAGCCTCTATAGCCTTCTGTGGCAATGAGTTCCACAGATGTACCATCCTCCCGCTGAAGAAATTCCTCAACTCAGTTCTAGAGGGTTGTCGCTTCACTCTGAGGCTGTGCCCTTGGATTTCAGTCTCTCCTATATACCTGCCTTTGGCCCATATCTCTCAATACTTTCACTCAACAAAAATGTATCTATCTCAAATTGAAAAGCAGCAACTGATCCAGCATCCTCTGCCATGTGTTTGAAGATAGTTCCAAACGTCTACAGTCGGTTCTGCTATAATGCGAATTGGCTATAACACGACTGACAAATAGGGGAACACCGGTTCTAAAACACAAACTTGTGTTGGCTATAACGTGATTCCATTAGTGGGCGGAGGAGTAAGCCATCGACATCACATGATCGTTTCATGGGCTTTGTTCTCAGCATGCCATCAGAGGAGCTCTCCAGGATCACAGAACATTATGTTGATCTTGCAAAGCTAGTTGGATCTGAAGAAGTGGAGAGCGAGGATGTTGAAGAGCTGCTCGAGTCCCATTGTGAAGACCTCTCTGATCTACAACAACTTGTCGCTGAGGGGAAGTGGAAGCAGAAGATGAAGTTGAGGACGCAGCACTACAACAGCTTTCCATTTCTCCACGTCCATGTTAGCCAGGCATCTCAGTATTCTTGATGTTCCAATAAGATTCCCACTCATCCTTTCAAAATCCATTGAGTACAGACCCAGAGCTCTCATCTGCTCCTCCTTCACTCCAGGATCATTTCTGTAAATCTCCTCTGGACTCTGACCATCGTCAGCACATCCTTCCTCAGATATGGGGCCCAAAACTGCTCACAGTATTCCAAACACAGTTTGACCAGAGCCTTATACAGCCTCAGTAGTACATCCCTGCTCCTGTATCCAGTTCTCTCAAAATGAATGTTAACATGGCATTTGCCTTCATAACTGCCAACTGAACATGCATGTTAACCTCAAGAATCTGAACTAGGATTCCCAAGTCCCTTTGTGCTTCAGATTTCCAAAGCCTTTCCCATTAAGAAAATTGTCTATGCATCTATTCTTCCTACCTAGATGCAAAACCTCACTTTCCCATATTGTATTCTATCTGCCACTTCTTTTCGCTCTTTTAGCTTGTCCAAGTCCTTCTGTAACCTTCTTGCTTTCTGAATATTACCTGACTCTCCACCTATCTTTGAGTGACCTGCAAACTTAGCAACAATGCCATCAGGGTCTTTCATCTAGATCATTAATGTATCATGTGAATAGTTGTGGTCCCAACACTGGCTCCTGCAGAACTTCACTACCTACTGACTGCCATCTTGAAAAATGTCCCTTTATTCCTACTCTCTACCTTCTGCCAGTCAGCCATTCCTCTATACATGCTAGTAACACTGTCCCTAACACCATGGGCTCTTATCGTATTAACCTCTTGTGTGCCACCCTGTCAAAAACCTTCTAGAAATTCAAATAGATCACATCCACTGGTTCTCTTTTGTCTAGCTTGCTTGTTACCTCCTCAAAGAATTTTAACAGATTTGTCAGTCATGACCTCCCCTTGAAGAAGCCATGCTGACTCAGCACTATTTTACATACACTTCCAAGTACTCAGCAATCTTATCCATAATAATGAGCTCTAAAATCTTACCAACAACAGAGGTCAGACCAACCAGCCTATGATTTCCTGTCTTGATTCACTCCCTTCTTAAACAGGGTGTTACATTAGCCATTTTCCCAGTCCTCTGGAACCCTCCCTGACTCCAGCAATTCCTGAAAATCACCAATACCTCCACAATCTCTCAGCTATCTCCTTCAGAACCGTCAGGTGTAATCCATCTGGTCCAACCTTCAGACCTTTCAACTTTCGCATCAACTTTTCCTTAGATGATAACTTCTGCCCGTTCTGGCATGATACTGGTGCCTTCCACCATGAAAACTGATGTAAAATATCTGTTCAGTTCCTCCACCATTGCTTTGTTCCCAATTACTACTTCCCCAAACTCATTTTCCAGCAGTCCAATGTCCACTCTTGCCTTTCCTTTACCTCTTATCTTAGAAAAATGATCTTGCAATCTTCTTGAATATTACTGGTTAATTCATCCTGATATTTCATCTTCTCCCGCCCATATTGCTTCTGGTTTTTACAGGCTTTCCAATCCTCAGGCTTCCCACTAATCTTCACCACATGGTATGCTTTTTCTTTTGCTTTTATGATGTCCCCTTCTGTCTCCTATTTCCTGCTCCCCATCTTGACTCCTGCTAGGGGTCCTGTACATAACTACCATCACTGTCTTCTTTCCTTTACGGTCCCTCAACTCTACCCATACAGTTTCTATGCCTCCCAAACCCATATTGCTTTTTGCTATTGATTTAATTTCATTTCTTAACAACAAGGCAGCTTCAAATCCCTCTGCATACGCCTGTCCTATCGTTAGGACATGTATCCTGAGATATTTAGTTCCACGCCCTGATCCTTTTGCAGTCATGTCTGTTATGCCATAACATCATATCTGCCAATTTTAATTTGCACCACAAGCTCATGTATCTTGTTCTGTATATTGCGCATATTTAAGTGCAACACCCTTAATCATGCATCCTTTCCCGACTCTCTGCCCTATTACTTATTCTGGAAACCTTAACCTCTCCTGAGCCGCCCTCCCCTTTAATTTTTTTCCATAAATTTTCCACGCAACTGAACCCAACTCCATCACTTTTTCTCCAGAATTTAGAAGGCTAAAGGGTGATCTGATCAAAGTCTTCAAGATATCAATAGGAACAGTCAAGGTAGATAGGGATAAACTATTTCCACTGGTTGGGGATTCTAGAACTAAGAGGTATAGTCTGAGAATTAGGGCAAGATTGTTCAGGAGTAGTGCAATGAAACAGTTCAACATTCAAAGGGTCGTACAGTCAGTTCTGCTACAACGTGATGGTTGCATTCCTACACAACATTGTGTTATAGAAAATTGTGCTATAGAAATAATGCAGCCAATGGGAAAAGGAAGGCTAGGGGCATACCACCAAAAAAACAAATCACTCCAAAATCACTCAAAAGCCTAACAAAGGATACCACAGTTTGAATAAATGTTTAATTCATACCTAATAATGAAATAAAAGTAAATTTAACACCTTACCTTGAAAAAGGTGTCAAGATGACTTGATGGGTGGAGGTGTTTTGAGGTTGCTCTGTTGTTAACGCAGGGGCTGAGGGTCATCATCGTCATCATCACCTGCTTCAGATGCAGTTGTGGTTGCATGGTTAGGGTGAAAAATAGTTAATTGATAAGTGGATGGCTGTGGTTCATTGTCTTCTGACTGTCTTTTTTTTAAAGCCAACCCCCAAGAAACATTCAGTTTTTGCTGTTTTGCCCTTTTCCTTCTTTCACGAAGAAGCTGTTCACAGGGTGCCAAATAAGATCTTATTCCACGAACTGCTACCCTGCTGTGTTCCACATTATAATCGTTGTCCTCTAAGAGCTACAACTGCTTATGAATTTCCCTCAGGATAGAAGACAAAACAGAAGTGGAAAGCTCATGGTGCTGCATCCTGGACTTCATCTTCGGCTTCCACTTCCCCCTCAGTGACATTTTGTTGTAGATCAGCTGTACAGAGGTCTTCACAGTGGCATTCAAGCAGCTCTTCAACATCCTCGTTCTCCACTTCTTCGGATCCAACTAGCTTTGCAAGGTCAACACAATGTTCTATAATCATTGAGGGCTCCTCTGACGGCATGCTGAGAACAAAGCCCATGAAACGATCATGTGATGTCAATGGCTTACTCCTCCACCCACCAATGGAACACATTATAGCCAACGCAAGTTTTAGAAACAGTGTTCCCCTATTTGTCAGTCGTGTTATAGCCAATTCACGTTATAGCAGAACCGACTGTAGACGTTTGGAACTATCTTCAAACACGTGGCAGAGGATGCTGGATCAGTTGCTGCTTTTCAATTTGAGATAGATACATTTTTGTTGAGTGAAAGTATTGAGAGATATGGGCCAAAGGCAGGTATATGGAGTTAGGCCACAGATCAGCTGTGATCCCAATGAATGGTGGAACGTGGTTAAGGGGCCAAATGTCCTATTCGTGTTCCTATGTTCTATTGAGCAGATTATTTCTTTGCAAGTGTCACTTGATACAGCAGGACACTCAGCTCTTCAAACCTACTCCACCATAAAATCACAAGCAATCTGATAGTTTTACTTTTCCACATAACCCTAATAAATAATAATAATTGCTTATCAACAATCTACCTAGAGACATGGAATTATATAGTTATACAGCACGGAAGCAGACCCTTTGGTACTTGTACAATAAAAATGTTTGAAAGAATCTGCTTCCTCTAGGTTTGAGAAGAGTTGCAAAGATTCAACTGAGAGAAAACAAACTCATTCATCTTAAATGGACAACTCCTTATTTTAGATTGGTGACCCACAGATGCAGAGGAACCATCCTTTCCACATTCATCTTGTCAAGACCCCTCAGCATTCTTTATGCTTCAATCAAGTCACCTCGTACTCTTATAAGCTCCAGTGAATACAAGCATAGCCTGTCCAACTTTTCCTGAATACGACTGTCCCGATCCAGGGATTAAACTAGTAAACCTTCTCTGAAATGCCTCCAGGACATTTGCATCTACTCTTAAATAAGGAGATTAATATGGGGCACGGTGTTCTAAGTGTGGTCTCACTATTGCCTTGTACAGCTAAAGTATAACCTCTCTATTTTGTATTTCATCTTCCATGTAATAAGTAACATTTAATTAACTTTTCTAATTACTTGTTCTATATTCATCTCTCTTGTAAGTCTCTTCACAACTTACTTCCCTACCTTTCTTTGGGTTCATGAGCAAAGTTAGCAACTCTATCTTTGGAACCTTCATCCAAGTCATTTAAACAATTACAAAACAGGAGACCCCTGGCACTGATCCCTGTGGCACACGCTCACTAAATATTGTTAACTAGAAAACGACCCATTTACTCCTACTATTTCCTGTTAGCTTATTACACCCTACATTGTGTGCTTTTAGTTTCCACAAAAGCCTTTTATGTGCCATCTTATCAAACGCCTCTTGAAATTTATTCAGAGTACAGCAATTGGTTTCTCTTTACCCACAGCATAACACTTACAACATTACTTTTTCCACAAAACCCTGCTGACTTCGAAAAACTCAAGATAATTAGGCAAAATATTAAGCTAACTGGCATGGTATCCATACCGCTGTATTTTTTGCCTCAGCCTTCTTCAGTACAATACCAGAAAGGAAAGTTTTTTGGAAGCAAAACTTTTAACAGAAGTTCTTAAAATTAATTCCTGGGATGTAGGCCTTGCTGGCTGGAGTCATCCCTAGTTATCTATAGAATGCTCCTGAGGCTTGATAGAAGGACAAACAGGATTTCCTTCCCTAAGGTACATCGATGGATGTGTTTGACAATTGGACAGCCTCATTGTCACTTTCACCACCAATTTAAATTCTAGACTTTTGTTTGTCTGAATCCAACTTTTCAAACTGCCATCCCGTGATTACGAAGTTTCCAAACTGCAGATTCAATACCTGTACCATAATCACTTTAAAAATTACTAACTTTGGCTAGGCTGAAATTAAGAGTCATACATCTTTAGAATCTCTACAGTGTGGAAACAGGCCCTTCAGCCCAACAAGTCCACACTGACCCTTGGAGCATCCCACCCGGATCCATACCCCTATAACCCACACACGCCTGAACACTGTGGGCAATTTAGCATGGCCAATCCACCTATCCTGCACATCTTTGGACTGTGAGAGGAAACCGACGCAGACACAGGGAGAATGTGCAAACTCCACACAGACAGTCACCTGAGGCTGGAAATGAACCCAGGTCCCTGGCGCTGTGAGGCCGCAGTGCTGACTGCTGAGCCACCATGCCACCCAACAGTTGGTTCTAACTAACTGCTATAAGATTCATAATAATAATTTCAATTTTAAGGTTATTTACATGCAAAGTCTTACATTTACCCCGACTGTTTGCATTCTTTAGCTAATGATTTGCAAGCAATTTGTTTCTGACAGGATACACCAGGCATTCCTTTAATGATAAAGAAAAGCTTCCTGACACTAATTAACTTTCACATCCATATTGGAATTGTTTCCCCTAATGCTTTTACTCATCTTTGTATTTTGTGATGTCTGTCTATTTATAATTACATTGAAATCTGTCTCAGTTTATCTGAAGAATATTTATATCAAATTTATTTCATAATATTGTGAGTAATATCAGTGAAACAACCAATAACTGCAAATTACCTTTATCTGCAATCGAATACTGGCACCTCCACATCATGGTTAACATTGACCTCACTTACCATCCCACAAGCTTCCCCATCCAAAGGATCCTAGGCTGCATGATGAGCTCGGCTAACTGTCTTCTGGGATGATTTACACCCTTGGTCCTAACTAACTGTGTCCTGTCTGCAACATTCTTATCAAGCTGTGTCTAACAAACCATCTTGCAGCTGTTGTTTGTGCAAGGCTCCCTTTTGCCTCGGGAGAGCCCATTCTCAAAAGGTACCATTGCATCTCACTTAAATGCTGGAGTAGGCTTTTAGAACATAGAACAATACAGCGCAGAACAGGCCCTTCGGCCCTCGATGTTGCGCCGACCTGTGAACTAATCTAAGCCCATCCCCCTACACTATCCCATCATCATCCATATGCTTATCCAAGGACTGTTTAAATGCCCCTAATGTGGCTGAGTTAACTACATTGGCAGGCAGGGCATTCCACGCCCTTACCACTCTCCGAGTAAAGAACCTGCCTCTGACATCTGTCTTAAATCTATCACCCCTCAATTTGCAGCTATGCCCCCTCGTACTAGCTGACGTCATCATCCTAGGAAAAAGACCTCACTGTCCACCCTATAGAATCCTCTGATCGTTTTGTATGTCTCTATTAAATCCCCTCTTAGCCTTCTTCTCTCCAATGAGAACAGACCCAAGTCCCTCAGTCTTCTCTTTATAAGACCTTCGCTCCAGACCAGGCAACATCCTGGTAAATCTCCTCTGCACCTTTTCCAATGCTTCCACATCCTTCCTGTAATGGGGCGACCAGAACTGGACACAATATTCCAAGTGAGGCCGCACTAGCGTTTTGTACATCTTCCTACCACTGGTTACCCAACACATGTAGCATATGCCCCTCACCATGACAACTGAAGAACAAAATCAACCAATCGATTTGCTAATTAGGTGAGAGATAGTAGGAACTGCAGATGCTGGAGAATCTGAGATAACAAGGTGTAGAGCTGGATGAAC
>JAHRHZ010000248.1:20195148-20279925 GCA_024137785.1 Ginglymostoma cirratum | reverse complement strand
TGCTGCCTGGCCTGCTGTGTTCATCCAGCTCTACACCTTGTTATCTCTGCTAATTAGGTGAATTTTGATCATTAAGTTATACAGGTTTTATCGTTTTCCCCCAAACCCCGTGCCCTCAATTTTAATATACATATTAAGTAAAGGCTATTTAACAAAGACTTTTTTTTACGCCAGCAAGTGCCTTTATTTGGTTTTGCTCTCAGCAGCCTCTTAGAGGTTCCTGGCAATCCGGTACAGTTAGCAAACCCTCCCCGAGAAGATACAATTTGTGATACTGTGTAAAAAAAAAACGGACTTGGACACGGGCGGGGGAAGTGGGAGCTTACTTTCAGCCGGGATCACGGTCCCGGACTCGCCATTAGCTTCAGCTAACAACCCGGCAGCGAGCAGAACGAAAACACAGAGCGAAGGAGCAGCCATCATCGCGGCGGCAGCGACCCTGTTTGAGATGGGGAGGGGCAGGGGAAAAAAAATCAGCGTTATTTTCAATTATCTATCGATAAACTGCTCTTTTAACAATTTTTTTATTAAACAGAAACAAATCACTCTCAGAACCGATCTAAGTTAAAAAAATGACCGAAACAAAGACTTCAAATTTAAAACCACTCGACCAGCCCAAACCGCTCCACCTCAATCCGATCAGACGAGCAACGGTTGGTGAGAGACAGTCATGAATGTGATCGATGTGAGATCTAACCAATAGGTGAAGCGGACCTCCCAAGGAGGCGGCACCCTAGTGCGTCAATCATATTGACTGACTGAAACTATAGCAGCTCGTTTGCAGGTTGGCAACGGGCGTGGGGGAGGGGCATGAATGCGGGCGTGGCTGCAGTGTGGGTGAATTGCAGACTAGCGGCGAAGGGGCGTGGTCTTGTGGCAAGAAGGCGGGGCCCGCAGCAAAGGCTCTCGTCGTCCCGGTTAATGCCCGTCCATTCAAATCTCCTTCTTCAAGATGGCGTCCATGCGGGAGAGCGACACAGGTTTGTGGCTACACAACAAACTCGGCTCAGCCGATGAGCTCTGGGCGCCTCCCAGCATCGCCTCCTTGCTCACTAAGGACGTTGTGGACAACATCCGAGTGTGTTTTCACGGCTTATCATCGGCAGTGAAGCTGAAACTGCTGTTGGGGATCCTGCACCTTCCGAAGCGGACAGTAGACGAGGTGAGGCGCCTTTGCTTCTCTCTTACTCTGTGTGTGCGTGTGTTAGGGGCTGGAAGGGAAGCTGAAGAGAGCGCGCCAGGAAGTACATGAAACATAGGGGTCAAAGCACTATATATAACCGCCCCTTCGCCATGTAAGACGTGTAAAGTTTATATATGTCCATTGTAAAGAAGCTGATGGATCCTCATCAAAAGTTTGTTTTTCACCGTTTTGTAGATGGGGAAATTGTTAATAAATAAATTTTTTTAGTTAGCATTTAACTTTTTAAGCAGTGAATCTAGCAAGTTTTAAAAACAAGTCATCTCACAATAACAGTTCATTGTAAAGATTCCCAACGTTTATTGGCAGTCTTTTCTAAGAGTACCTTTTTTGAAAACGGTCAGTTAGCAGAATGAACCTGTTAGTGCACGTTTTGAGGAATCTTGGTTTGATTTGGAGTTTCAACTGCAAATCAGTCGCAATATTCAAGAGACATATTCTTTTTGATGTAAGTGAAGAAATTCGAACTTCATGCTGTTGTGTTGAGAAAAAGTAGACAAGTAATTAACTAATTAATTCAAATGTCCCTTGGGCACCAAATTTTAAAATAGACACCTAGAAGTGGCCAAGAAACACAACTAAAGATTACATTTTCCAGCTGAAATGTTATAAACATCGGTTGTGAACATTGTGTAGAATTCACAATAGAAGAATAGGAAGAGATTTTGATTTATTCTTTCTTTGTTTGAAACTGTTACAAGGTCAGAATTTGTTGTCCGTCCCTAATCACTTTGAATTGAGTGGTTTGTTAGGCCATTTCAGTGGGCTGTTAAGACTCGATTATGTTGCTATCAGTCTGTCAGTGAGACCAGGTATAAAATTGTAGGTTTCTTACCTTATGGACATTAGTGAGCCAGTTGGGTTTTTATGACAGTTGATCATTTTGTGATGACCAGTACAAGAACTAGCTCTCAACTTTGAAATTTAACACTTGAATTCAAAATCTGCCAGTTTTCACGGAATTTGAACTTGAAAAATTAGTCTGGGTTTGGGATTACAAATTGTGACATTATTCCTACACCACTATCTTCTCTCATTAAAGCATATAAAATCATTTGAGGGTTGATAGTGTTGAGGTGGAGCAACACAGAAGGTCCCCAGTCCTGATGGAGGGTCTAGGCCTGAAATGTCAACTCTCCAGCTGCTGTGTTCCTCCAGTTACACACTGTATCGACTCTAACTCCAGCATCTGCAGTTCTTGCTCTGTCCTAAAATCATTTAAGGGACTTAATAAGCAGATACTAAGAGGGTCTTAAATAGAAATTGCTGGAAAAGCTCAGCAGGTCTGGAAGCGTCTGTGGAGAAAAAAATCAGTTAACGTTTTGGGTCTGGTTACCCTTCCTCAGAACTTCAGAGAAAGGGTCACCGGACCCGAAACGTTAACTCTGATTTTTTTTTCTCCACAGATGCTTCCAGCCCTGCTGACTTTTCCAGCAACTTCTGTTTTTGTTCCTGATTTACAGCATTCGCTGTTCTTTCAGTTTTTGGTAAGAGGATCTTCCTTGGCTGCAGAGTTTAGAACTGGGGATCGTGTTTTGAAGAGAATGGAATGGCCATTTAGGGTTCAAGATGTTCCTTCACTCAGGATTGTAATTCCTTGGAGTATTGTACTCCAGATGGATGTGGTAATGTTGAAAACATTCATGAGTGATATCAATAGACTTTTTTGGGCATGGAAAATTGGGGGATATAGAAATTTGGTTGGAAAGTTGAGGTAAGTTAGAAGAACAGCCACAAGCTTAAAGAATGAATGAGAGTGCTTAAGGGTGTACATAATGAGAATGCTGAGAGGCTATACGACCTATTTCTTGTGAATGGTCTCCTAAGATATCAACAATTATGCGACCAATTGTAGGATAAGAAGTTGCCTGTCATCAACTTCCTCTCTTAAAAATAATGCCTTTTCAATTAATGCTAACAAAATAAGACTTGCACCAATTGAATGAAAATTTGCAATTGCTATTTAGTATGTGACACCATGGGATGTGCCACCTGCTATATCTTGATTTTGTTACTGTGTCCTTTTAGTTGAAATCATTTTGTTTGAAAAGGTCTACAGTTTATGTTTGAGGACAAAATGTTGGGGCATCAGGCTTTTTAAATTTCCTTGGTTTCATACTACCTTTATCAAGAACATTGGCACAAGCACACTCGCCCTGTATTTTGTGGTCAGTGTTGAGTAAACAATAATTGCAATTGCCCACAGTCATATTCTGTTAGATATGATTCTGCCATTGGGCAGCGCTTGTTGAACAATCCTGCATGTGGTAATAGTTACACTAAACTTCAATTTAAGGGACTAGTCAAGCTTGTTACACATATTAGGAGGTGTCATGTATTTGTGTAAGGATCCATTCTTTGGAAACGGATCTAGATGTTGCCCTTGAATTAAGTGGCTTGCAAGTCCACTGCAGGGGGCAGTTTAGGGTCAACAAAATTGCTGAGAGTTGAGTCCTGTGTGGGCCAGGCTGAGTGAGGATGACAGATTTCCTTCCTTGAAGGACCTCTCTGAACCAGTTTTTTATGACAGTTGTGCAAATCGTCACAGTGACTGTAACTTTCAATTCCATATTTATTACTTAAATTTTTAATTCCATCAACTGTTGTGGAGGGATTTACACCCTTATCCTCAAGGAAGTAGCCTGGATCTCTGGATTACTGACACGTTGACATCACTATGACGCCATTTCCCCAATTAATTTCTGTTTCCCCCAGCTAGAAAGGGATAACATTTGGGATTAAGGGTAAAATGCTAAAAAGGGATAAACCCAACTGGCTCACCAATATCCACCACTGTATTTGAAAGTTTATTGTCCATGTTGTTAATTTGTAGCGAAGTGAAAGATTTTAAGTTCGAAAATTACTCTCTTCTGAAATGAACCTGTTTCCTAATTCTGCAACCACAGTTTATTTTGAAGTAGCATTTTACCCTTAATAGATCATCTTTCTAGTGCCCTGTTTCCACACTGAAAAACCCAAGTGTCTTGCGTCTCCTCACAACTCGTATCCACAGTTGCGGGGATTCATTTTCCAGCCTTTGATGTTGAAGATATGGTTCAGCTAAACACCGGAACGTTTTATTACCTGTTTTGTGGTATATTTTACTATTCTGACTGTATAATTTTATTAGCCTGTTAGTTTAAATGATTACCGTGCACTGCTTGGGCATTGTGACCATTAAACATTAGACTCCTCCTTTGTTTTCTTTTTCATCATCTTTTGTGAAGTGTATACATACATTTGTATGTAGTATTTTGTCAGGGAAATAAATGCAGATAATGTCCTGCAAATTTTTAAATCTTATTCTACTTATGCTGTGATTTAAGTGTTCTCTGTTTGGAGCGGGCAGAGCTGGAGCATAACATAGAAAAATGTGAAATTGACCATTTTTGAAGTAAGAATAAGAATAAAGCATTATATAACTGGTGAGAGGTTGCAGAGCTCTGGAAAATCAGAGGGATCTCACTGTCCTAGTACATGCATAACAAAAGATTAGAATACAGGTACAACACATAATAAAGAAAACTAATAGAATATTATCAATTATTGTTAAGGGAATTGAATGTAAAAGTAGGGAGGTAATGGTTCAGCTGTACAGTGCACTGGTGAGACTAACGGTGAAGTATTTGTGTCCTCATTTAAGGAAAGACGTATATGTAGTAATATCTATATTGGAAGCAATTCAGAGAAGGTTTAAAAGACCCAGAATCGGCAAATTATCTTTTGACAGCTGGACAGGCAAGGCTTGTGTCTATTGACATTTCAGAGTAAGAGATTACATGATTGAAACTTAGATCCTGAGAGATCTTGATAGGGTTGATGTGGAACAGATAGACACGAGAATTCAGAACTAGGGTTTGCTGTTTAACTCTGTGGGGTGACCCATTTGGGATACAGATGAGGAAATTTTGTTTTTTGAGTTTAGTGTCTTGGGAACACGTCTTGTAAAGACAGTAGAAACATAGTTTGTGAATCTGTTTTAGGTAGAGATAGATATATTGTTGATAAGGAGTTGAAAGATTATTGGGGGTAATTGGATTATGTGGAAATCTGACCAACCGTGATCTTAGACAATGATGGAGAAGGTTTGAAGGTCCAACTGGCCTATACCTGTTCTAATTTCATATGTTCTTACTCCATTTCCTCTCTCTCTATTTTGTCCTGGAAAAGAGACATTAAAACGGTGTAGAAAAGTTAACCTGAGCTATTGCTTTAAATAGGAGAGTTTAGTAGATGAGAATTTTTTTGATAGTACATGGAAAATAGGAGCAAGTGTAGGCCATTTGGCCTATTGTCCCTCTGCCGTTCAATGAGATCATGGCTAATCATCCAACTCTGTACCCCCTGTTCCTGCTTTCTCCCCGTACTCTTCGATCCTTTAACCCTAAGAATTATGGCTAACTGATCCTTGAAAACATTGAATATTTTTCTCTCAGATAACAAGCGTGGGGCTGGATGAACACAGCAGGTGAAGCAGCATCATAGGAGCAGGAAAACTTGACGTCTCGGGCCTAGACCCTTCATCAGAAATGGGGGAGGGGAAGAGGGTTCTGAAATAAATAGGGAGAGAGGGGGAGGCGGATAGAGGAGAGGATAGAGGAGAGGATAGGTGGAGAAGAGGCAGGCAAGTCGAAGAGGCGGGGATGGAGCCAGTAAAGGTGAGTGGAGGTGGGGGGGTAGGGAGGAGATGGGTCAGTCCAGGGAGGACGGACAGGTCAAGGGGACAGGATGATGTTAGTAGATAGGAGATGGGGGTGGGGCTTGAGGTGGGAGGAGGGGATAGGTGAGAGGAAAAACAGGTTAGGGAGGTGGAGATGAGCTGGGCTGGTTTTGGGATGCGGTTGGGGGAGGGGAGATTTTGAAGCTTGTGAAAATCACACTCCCCTCCAGCCCCACCACACCTGGCACTTTTCCCTGCAACCGCAGGAAGTGCTACACCTGCCCCCACCCCACCTCCCTCACCCCAATCCCAGGCCCCAAGAAGACTTTCCACATCAGGCAGATGTTCACCTGCACATCTGCCAATGTGGTATACTGCATCCGCTGTACCCGTTGTGGCTTCCTTTAATTCGGGGAAACCAAGCGGAAGCTTGGGGACCGCTTTGCAGAACACCTGCGCTCAGTTCGCAACCAACAATTGCACCTCCCAGTCGCGAACCATTTCAACTCCCCCTCCCAGTCCTCAGACGACATGTCCATCCTGGGCCTCCTGCAATGCCACAGTGGTGCTACCCGAAGGCTGCAGGAACAGCAAATCATATTCAGCCTGGGAACCCTGCAGCCCAATGGTATCAATGTGGATTTCACAAGCTTCAAAATCTCCCCTCCCCCAACCGCATCCCAAAACCAGCCCAGCTCATCTCCACCTCCCTAACCTGTTCTTCCTCTCACCTATCCCCTCCTCCCACCTCAAGCCCCACCCCCATCTCCTATCTACTAACATCATCCTGCCCCCTTGACCTGTCCGTCCTCCCTGGACTGACCCATCTCCTCCCTACCCCCCCACCTCCACTCACCTTTACTGGCTCCATCCCCGCCTCTTCGACTTGCCTGCCTCTTCTCCACCTATCCTCTCCTCTATCCATCCTCTATCCGCCTCCCCCTCTCTTCCCTATTTATTTCAGAACCCTCTTCCCCTCCCCCATTTCTGATGAAGGGTCTAGGTCCGAAACGTCAAGTTTTCCTGCTCCTATGATGCTGCTTGACCTGCTGTGTTCATCCAGCCCCACGCTTGTTATCTCGGATTCTCCAGCATCTGCAGTACCTTTTATCTCTGATATTTTTCTCTCAACCACTTTCTGTGGCACAGGCTCACTACTCTCTGCGCTAAGAAATTTCTCCTCATTTCAGTTCTAAATGGCCTACCCCATATCGTTAAACAGTGACACCTGGTTCTAGGCTCCCCAATTTTAGTTCATTTCAGATAATTTCATTTATTCCACTTTGGTTTCTTGAATTTGCCTCAATTTGTGGTCAGATGATTTCAGCAATTATTTTTGATCCATGTTACTTCATTTTGAAACCCATTTTAGTCCATGAAGGTTTAGATATCAGAAGTAGATGATGCAAGTTGAAATTTGTAGTCCATATTTTGCCACTATTGTAAATCAACAACAACTTGCATTTTTCTATGTCTTTAATACAATAAAGTGTGAATGGCTGACAGGTATTTGTTATTTCTGGGGATAGGTTGGTTTGGCTGAGCTTCATCACACTGGAGTTTAGAAGAACGAGATCCTGAAGGGATTTGATAAGGTAGATTCACAAGGATCTTGTGGGTCAGCCTACTATTTTCAAGGATTGATGAGAAAAATCTTTGCTGAGGTTTGTGTGACTTTGGAACTCTCTCAAAGACGGTGTAGGCATTTGAATTTTTTTTGGAACAGAAGTAATTTCTTGGTACGTGAATGGAATTCAAAGCACGAACAGATCAGCCACCTTATTTGAAAAATGGAGAAGGCTTGATGGGCTGAATGGTTGTCTACTTCTACTTCAACTTCAAACATGCGAACATATGCTTAGAAGTTTGATGTTTTATTGTCAGCTCTAAGATTTGTTACTAATTATGCATGTATTGCTTCAAACTAAATAGTGGAAATACAGGCAAGTGGGACTGAGTAGAGGTGCTCAGACAGAAACAAACCATCTGGAGAAATACATCTGACCATCTGTCCATTAATATAATTGCCAGATGCCACATTATGAATGCTTGACTGAGCTCTAATGGATCAGCTCAGCAAGGTATATGTTTACACCAGTTGAAGTGGAGTGTTAGCGTTGACATCTTTTGAAGGTTTTTTTTATTATTTTTTGTTTTTTTTTTAATGTCTCTGTGCTTATTAGGGTGGCGTTCAGACCTGTGAAATGAGTAAAGTTTTGTTATTGAGATTGTGAATTGCAATGTCTGACACATTCTAATGATTAGAAGAGCAAAAGTTTTTCTTCAAGATGGATTTTGAATGGGTGTTTTTCTCATGAACATTTACAGACTTGCCACAGTTACTATATGACATAACTACAGTGAACAGAGTTTGGGCAGCATCTCTGAACTGAGAAAGGGTTTTTGTTTTCTGTTAACTGAGGTTGGTGGGTTGGCCTGGATTTTTGTTCTGGATTTTCACTAGTGAATGTTGAGCTCCAAATAACAAGAGCAAGGAGGTGATGCTGAACGTGTACACGACGTTTGTTAAGCCTCCAACTCGTGGGCAATGATGCTATCAGCAGCCTCAGAACTGTAATGTTTGCGAGCAATAGTACTAATGGTCTAGAGGTGGTTTGGTGTAATTATGCCAGGCCATAGGCCATAGACCATAAGATACAGCAGCAAAATTAGGCCATTTGGCCCATTGATTCTGGTTAGCCATTTGATCGTGGTTTCTTTGTTTCTCAAACCCTTTCTGCTGCCTTCACTCTGGAACTCTTGATCCCCTTACTAATTGAGAACCTATTTATCTCTGACTTAAATACACTCATTGATACAGCCTTCACAGTTTTCTGTGGTAATGAGTTCCACAGATTCAGGACCCTCTAGCTGAAGAAATTCCTCCTCAACTTAGTTCTAAAAGGTTGTGCTTTCACTCTGAGTTTGTGCACTTGGGCCCTAGTCTCTCCTGAAGGTGAAAACATCTTCTCCACATCCATTCTGTCCAGGCCTGTCAGTTTTCTGTATGTTTCAATTAGGTCACCTGTCATCTTTCTAAACTCCATCGAGTACAGATCCAGAACTCTCAACTGCTCCTTATGACAAGCCCTTCATTCCCGGGATCGTTCTTGTGAACCTCCTCTGGATTCCCTCCAAGACCAGCCCATCATTCCTTATGTACGGGACCGAAAGTTGCTCACAGTATTTCATATGTGGCCTGACCAGAGCTTTATGCTGCCTCAGCAGTACATCGCTGTTCTTGTTTTCTAACCTCTCAAAGTGAGAGCTAAAATTGCATTTCCCGTCCTGACTGCCAACTGAACCTGTATAAGACCATAAGACATAGGAGTGGAAGTAAGGCCATTCGGCCCATCGAGTCCACTCTGCCATTTAATCATGACTGATGGGCGTTTCAACTCCACTTACCCGCACTCTCCCCATAGCCCTTGATTCCTTGCGAGATCAAGAATTTATCAATCTCTGCCTTGAAGACATTCAACGTCCTGGCCTCCTCTGCGCTCCGTGGCAATGAATTCCACAGGCCCACAACTCTCTGGCTGAAGAAATGTCTCCTCATTTCCGTTCTAAATTGACCCCCTCTAATTCTAAGGCTGTGCCCACGGGTCCTAGTATCCCCACCTAATGGAAACAACTTCCCAGCGTCCACCCTTTCTAAGCCATAACGGTGTTCTAAGCCATAACCTTAGGAGAATCCTGAGCTGGGATTCTTGGGTCACTCTGTGCTTCAAATTTCAAAGCCTTTCCCCTGTAGAAAATAATCTAAACCTCTGTTATTCCTACCCACTACCTAAAATGATCAGTGTATGTGCACACCAAGATTTCTCTCATCCTCCGTGTTTCCTCTTGTATTCCCTTGCTTTGCCTTGTTTGTCCTACGCAAGTGCATTACCTCAGAGCTATCAGGATTGAATTCCATTTGCCACTGATCAGCCCATTCATTATCAAAGAATGGAACAATACAGTACAGGCCCTTCGGCCCACCAAGACTGAGCAGACTCACGATGTCTTTCTGAACTAAAACCTTTTGCCTCCAAATGCTGTCCGTATCGCTTTATTCCCTGCTCGTTTGTGTATCTGCCTCTTAAACTAGGACATGTATTGCTGTTCGAAAGCATCTTTATTCAACTACATGGCTTGGTTACTGTTTGATTGTGGGGCCAGTATTTTTGGTCCTGAAGTTGATTCTGGATTCTGCAATTATCTGGTTACATACACCTCATTCACTCAGCATCATTCATTTGTCCATCTCATAGTCACTCTGTGTTTGTTCTTGCCTGTGTCTCAGCTTATTTAAATTCCCTTTCCCAGTTGACTCCTCCCCTTCTCTGTTTCTGTCTCTCTCGCTCTTGGTCTGTTTTCCTCCTCGCTCTTGCTCTCCACCCAACCCCCCCCCTTAAAAAAATCACTGCATGATTCAAATACCGTGTTCAATTCTGATCTCCCTGCTATAGGAATAATGCTGTGAAACTTGGAAGGGTTCAGAAAAGATTTACAAGGATGTTAGGGTTGCAGTGGGACGTTGCCAGGGTTTGAGCTACAGGGAGCGGCTGGGGCTGTGGAGTGTCAGAGGTTGACAGGTGGCCTTATAGAAGTTTATAAAATCATGAGGAGCATGAATAGGCTGAATAGGCAAGGTCTCTTTCTCAGGGTAGGGGAGTTCAAAACTAGATGGCATTGGTTTAAGGTGAGAGGGGAAAGATTTGAAAGGGACCTAACGGGGCAACTTTTTCATGCAGAGGGTGGTGTGTGTATGGAACGAACTGCCAGAGGAAGTGGTGGAGGCTGGTACAATTACAACATCTAAAAGGCATCAAGATGGGTATATGAATAGAGGGATATGACCAAATGCTGGCAAAATGGGACTAGATTAATTTAGGATATCTAGTTGGCATGGATGTGTTGGACTGAAGGGTCTGTTTCCATGATGTACATCTGTGACTCTAAACGTTGCTATTGTATCAGCCTCCATCACCACTTATGGCAGTGCATTCTAGACACTTAGCAGCCTGTGTGTTTAAAGAAAAAATTGCCTGTCTCTTTTATTTAAAACTTACCTCCTCTTCCTTTAAGCCTGTGTCCCCTAGTAATTGATATTTCTCCACCTTCGGTAAAAGACTCTGATTATCCATTCTCTTTGTGACTCTTAATTTTGCAAACTTCTGTCAGGTTGCCCCTCATTCTTTGATATCAAAGTGAAAACAAACCAAGTTTGTCCGATCTCTCGTCATAGCTGGTACCCTCTAAACCAGGTAACATCCTGGTAAACCACTTATATACTCTCTCTGAAGCCTCCACATCCATCTGGCAGTGTCGCAACCACAACTCTGTGACGACACAGTATTCCACGTGTGGCCTAAGTAAAGCTCTACACAGCTGCAATATGACTTGCTGATTTTTATACTGTATGCCCTGACTGATGAAGGCAAGCATGCCATATGCCTTCTTGACCACCTGCCACTTTTAGGAAACTGTAGACCTGTACACCTAGATCCCTTTGTATGTTGATGATATTAAGGGTTCTGCCATTACTGATTACTTCCCTCCTGCGTTTGATTTTCCAAAATGCATCACCTTTGCATTTGTCCGAATTAGTAAACATAATTTATTGTTCCATATATTTATGAAAATACAGTAAAATGTATACAAGTCACCATAAGCTGGCCACATTTTAATTAATAAATTCCAACAGGAAATAAATCATACAAAGTTAGGAAAATTAAACTTTTTGCTCTGTACACGTCGTCTTGATTTCCTAAGTGGCTACAGGATGCTGCCACACTCTGCAGCTGCCAAACCATTCCCTGAGGACGCAACGCCAAGAGGAAGCGCATTGAAGCAACCCCCGCCTCTGCTGACCAGACCCAGAGTGTCACCTCTGCCAAAAACTGGCCCTGGAGCCGCAACACCAAGGAGGCAGCATGCTGAAGCGGCCACTCTGACCGGACCCAGAACATTGCCTCTGCCAAAGTTGCTTCATCACCACAATACTCTAGCCACCATAGCCAGAAACTGTCCCAACTTTCAAGAACCAATTGACTGTCCAAATTAACCTCAGAACAGAGAGATCATTAACTCCACTACTGTTGCAGTCACTGCCAAAATATCACAGGAAAAGAATGGACCCCAATTCATCACTGGAATAGTTGCTCAATCTGTGATTGCCATGGCCATAAGGCATGAACCAGATCTGCCATTCAACAACTCCTGCAACCCCTCTCCTCCACTGCGGCCATAGAAAGAAGAGAAAATGAATTTGATTCAAAAGTTAAATGAAAAAAAAGTGGCCAGTCACGTGAGAAGGAGCAACCTCGCCATTCCCGGACTGATATTCTTCGACAAATTCAGTCAGATTGGTCAGAAATGACCTTGCCTTAATAAACAAATACTGACTATCCTTGGAGGGGCAGGGATTAATCAAGTGCAGATTCATTCTGTTCCTTGGAATTGTTTCTAGTACTTTCCCCTCCACTGTGGTTAGATTGACTGGCCTGTAGTTTCCTGATTTATCCCTTGCTCTTTTCTTGAATAACAGCACCACATTGGCTGGTTTGCAGTCCTCTGACATCTCTCCTGTGGCAAAGGAAGAATGAAAAATTATTGCCAGTGTTTCTGCTATTTCCTCCCTTAACCCACTTAACTGTCTGGGACACATTTTCATGTGGCCCTGCAGATTTATGTACTTTAAAGCCTGTCAGACCACTTGTCTATACTAATTTCTTAAATTGTAAAACAGTTCTTTTCCTGATTTCTATACCCACATCATCACCCTTACTGGTGAACACCAACAATGTATTCATTTAGAACCCTACCTGTGTATTTGGCTCTACAAATAAACGACCACTAGAATCATTTTTAGGCCTTCCGCTTTCTCCAGTTAGCCTCTTATACTTAATGTATATATAAAAGACCTTTAAGATAATCCTCTACTTTACCTGCTGTTATTCTTTCATTCCCCCTCTTTGCTGTCCTAACTTCCTTTTTAATTTTCCTCCTGCGCATTCTGCACTCCACCCGTGGTTCTGCTGTTATGAAGCCTTGATATCTGCCATAAACTTCCCTTCTTCTCTTTATCCAATCCTGTACATCTCTGGATATCAGTGTTTGCAGAATTTGTTTGTCCCACCCTTTGTCTTTATTGGAACATTTTGGTACTATCCTCTCCTCCTTGAATATTGCTCTGACAGAAATTTACCTAAAAATATCTACTCCTTGTCGATTTTAACCAAATCATACCTGATCTTATTAAAATCAGTCTTTCCTCAATTTTAGACCCATCCTTGTCCTTTTCCATAATAATCTTCAATCTAACAGGCTTATGATCCCTACTGATACTTCTGTTTATTCACTTGTAGGATGTGGGCATCGCTGGCTGGCCAGTCTTTATCGCCTGAACCAAGTTGCCCTTGAGAAGGTGGCGGTGAGTTGCCTTCTTGAGCTGCTATAATCCGTATGCTGTGGGTTGACCCACAATGCCATTAGGGTGGGAATCCCAGGATTTTGACACGGCAACAGTGAAGGAACAGCAATATATTTCCAAGTCAGGATAGCGAATGGCTTGGAGGGGAACTTGCGCCAGGTGGGTTTTCCCACATATCTGCTGATCTTGTCCTTCTAGATGGAAGTGGTTATCGGTTTGGAAGGTGCTGTCTGAGGATCTTTGGTGAATTTCTGCAGTGCATCTTGTAGATAGTACACTCTGCTACTACTGAGCATCGGTGACGGAGGGAGTGGATGCTTTGACCTGGATGATGTTAACCTTCTGTGCTGTTGTTGGAGCTGCACTTGTCTATGCAAGTGGGGAGTATTCCATCACACTCCTGATTTGTCTTGATGAGGATCAGGCTTTGGGCACTCAGGAGGTGAGTTACTCGCCACAGTATTCTGAGCCTCTGACCGCTCTTGTAGCCACTGTATTTATGTGGTGAGTTGAGTTTCTGGTAAACGGTAACCCCCCAGGGTGTTGATAATGGGCATTCAATGATGGTGACATTACTGGATATTAAGGGACAGTAGTTAGAACTTCTCTTATTGGAGATGGTCATAGCCTGGCATTAGTGAGGCGTGAATGTTGCTTGTCATTTGTCAGCTCAACCTTGGATATTATCCAGATCTTGTTATATTTGAACATGGACTGCTTCAGTACCCGAGGAGTTGTGAATGGTGCTTAACATTGTGCAATCGTCGGTGAATATCCCTACTTCTAACCTTAATGACGAAGGGAAGGTCATTGATAAAGCAGTTGAAGATGGTTGGGCCTAGGACACTACCCTGAGGAACATGTGCAGAGATATCCTGGAGCTGAGATGACTGACATTCAACAATTTCAACCATCTTCCTATGTGCCAGGTATGACTGCAACCAGTGAAGAGTTTGCAGCAATACTCATCGATTCCAGTTTTGCTAGGGCTCCTTGTTACCACATCTGGTTGAATGCAGCCTTGATGTCAAGGGCTGTCACTCTGACCTCGTCTCTGGAATTCAGCTCTTTTGTCCATATTTGAATCAAGGTTATAATGAGGTCATTGGCTGAGTGGCCCTATCAGAATTCAACCTTGGTGTCACTGAGTAGGTATTGCTGAGTAAGTACCGCTTGATAATGCTTTTAATGAGCCCTTCCATCACTTTACTGATGATTGAGAGTAGACTGGGGCAGTAAATGGTTGGGTTGGATTGGATTTGTTCTTCATTTTATCTGCAGGATATATCCTGGGCAATTTTCCACTTTCACAAACGAAGATAGAAATTGCTGCAAAAGCTCTGCAGGTCTGGCAGCATCTGTGGAAAGAAATCGGTGTTAATGTTTCAGGTCCAGTGACCTTTCTGAACTCTGTTAACACTGATTTCTCTCCACAGATGCAGCCTGACCCACTGAACTTTTTCAGCAATTCCTGCTTTCATTTCCAATTTCCAGCATCCACAGTTCTTTTAGGTTTCAATTTTTCACATTTGGGTAGATAACCAGTGTTGTAACTGTTCTGGAACAGCTTGACTAGGGGAGCAGCAAGTTCTGGAGCACAAGTCTTCAGTACTATTACTGGAATGTTGTCAGGGCCCATAGCCTTTGCAGTATCCAGTGTCTGCAACCATTTCTTGATATCATGTGCAGTGAGTCAAATCTGTAATGCTGGGGATCACTGGTAGAGAACAAGATGGATCATCCACTTGGCACTTCTGTCTGAAGGTTGCTGCGAATGCTTCAGCCTTATCTTTTGCACTGATGTGCTGGGCTCTTGAATCATTGAGGATGGGCATATTTGTGGAGCTTACTGTTGTAACTGATTCCCTGAGCAATATTGCAATACCACCTCCTCTTTAACCTTCTGTGTCTCACCTGTATCCTGGAATATTGAGCTGCCAGTTCTGACACCCCCAACCATATCTTTAACAGATTTCTTGTCATCGACAGATGACACCTTCCATTACTTTACAGATGATCGAGATTGTTTTGGTGAAGTACTAATTGGCCATGTTGGATTTGTCTTGCTTTTTTGTGTGCAATTTTGCACATTGTTGGATGGATACAAGTGTTGTAACTGTACGGAAAGCTTAGCTAGGGGCGTGGCAAGCTCTGTATAGCATGTTTTCAGAGCTGTTGCTGGAAGGTGATGTTGAACTGCCTTCTAGATCCACCGCAGTTCATGTGTTGTAGGTAGACGAACAATGCTCTTGGGGATGGAGTTCCAGGATTTCGACCCTGTGACACTGAAGCAAAGGCAATATATATTCCAAGTAAGGATGGTGAGTGGCTTTGAGGGGGTGTAGGTGGTGGTATTTCCCTCGTATTTGTTGTCCTTGTTTTTCTAGATAGAAGCAGTCATGGGTTTGAATTAGCTTTGGCTAATTTTCGTAGTGCATTTTGTAGATGGTACATACTGCTGATACTGAGCATCAGTGGTGGAGGAAATGTTTGTGGGTGTGTTGTCAATCAAGTGGGCTGTTTTGTCCTGGATAGGGTTGAACTTCTCGTGTCTCTTTTTTTCCCCAGTGATACTCAAATCTTTGGTAAACTATTTCAATCTGGAAGGCTTACTGTTTGGCTGTACCAAAAACCTGTTCATATATCAGGCATGGTGTCAAAAATGACTAACAAGGCAGATTGCAGAGAAAATCCACTCCACCTTTTTTACAAGGCAAAGGCACGAGGGAAATTTGTAATTTTTTTGGTGTAATGCATTACAATGTTTTCACTAAAACAGCTGTCATATGTAGTAAATTCCAAATTCACCTTTAATGTAGATAGCAGTGTACAGCCACACTTCAACAATTTTTCTCTCAACAGCCCTTGTTCACTGCTAAGTGACAAATACTTTGAGCTATAGGTTGAATATTTATTTGTGGATTCTACATTCACTCACGCAGTTAGTGACTGAGGATTCCAGTTAAACCAATTTGGCACCATGAGGTAAACTGTAATGCTTTTTAGATATTTTTAATCAACTTGTTCAGATGTGGGATTTGAACCCAGTCCTCTGGCTCGAGGACACGTTGGATGCCGAAGGGTGACCGTAGAGGTTTATAAAATTGAGGGACATGGATAGGCTGAATAGCCAAGGTCTTTTCCCCATGGTGAGAGGGGAAAGATTTAAAAGGGACTTAAGGGGCAACTTTTTCCCACAGTGTGTGGCGTGTGCATGGAATGAGCTACCAGAGGAAGTGTTCGAGGAGATGCAATTACAACCTTTAGAAAACATTTGGCAGGCAAATGGGACTAGTTAAATTTAGGAAACCTGGTTTGCGTGGACAAGTTGGACCAAAGGATCTGTTTCCACGCTATATGACTCTCTATACCATCTGTGCTACAAGAGTCCTAAATTTTTACAGTTGAGATCTGTTTAACTAGTTTGCTACAGTAAGCTTACATGATCTAAATTCTATAAATAGACATGAGGTTGATTCCAACATTGTTACTCTTGAGCAGATCTGAAGTAGTTAAATGCTGTTTTCAGTTGAAGCATTTGGGGATGCGTTAATAAATCTCTAGGGTATATCATCTGATCTCAACCTCTCTCTCTCTCTCTCTCTCCCTCCCTCTCTTACTCCTTTTTATCTTCTGTAATCTTTCCCCTTTTTTTACTTATTCTCTCAAATGCACTTTTCCCCTCTAAAGTCACAAAAAGTAGTTTTAAAATAGTTGTGGAAAAGAATAGATCTGACCTAAGAGTTAAAGTTCTAAATTGGAGTAAGGCCAATTTTGACTGCATTAGGTGAGAACTTTCAAAAGTTGATTGGGAGAGGCTATTTGCAAGTAAAGGGATGGGTGGAAAGTAGGAGGCCTTTAAATGTGAGGTAATGAGAGTTCAGAGACGGTATGTTCCTGTGGGTGCAAAGGGCAAGGCTGGTAGGTGTAGAGAATGCTGGATAACTAGAGAAATTGAGGTTGTAGTCAAGAAAAAGGACGCACATGTCAGGTCTAGACAGCTGTGATTGAGTGACTCGCTACAGGAGTGTAGGGTCAGTAGAAGTATGCTTAACAGGGAAAGCAGCAGGGCAGATAGGGTTAAAGAGAATCTGAAGAGATTCTACAAACACATTAAGGCAAAAAGAGTAACAAGGGAGAGAATAGAGTTCCATAATGATCAACAAGGCTGTTTGTTTAGAACGACAGGAGATAGGTGAGATACTGAAACGAGTATTTTACATCAGTATTTGCTGTGGAAATTAGAGAATGTGGGGGAATAAACAGTGACATCTTGAAAAGCCTCCATTTACAGAGGAGGTGGTGCTGGATGTCTTAAAATGCATAAAGGTGGATAAATCCCTAGGACCTAATCAGATGTATCCCAGAAATTTGTGGGAAGCTGGGGGAGAGATAGCTGGACTCCTTGTTAAGATATTTGTATCATCGATTGCGACAAGTGAGGTGCTGGAAGACTAGAAGGTGGCAAATATGCCATTATTTAAGAAAGGAGGGAAGGAAAAGCCAGGGAACTACAGACCAGTGAGCCTGACATCACCAGTGGGTAAGGGATTCTGAGGGACAGGATTTAATGCATTTAGAAAGGCAAGGACTGATTAGGGAGAGTCAACATGGCTTGGAAAATTGTGGTTCACTAACTTGAGGTTTTTGAAGAGGTGACAAAGAAGATTGAAGGTGGAGTGGTAGACATTGTCCATATAGACTTCAGCAAGGTGTTCGACAAGGTTCCACGTGGTAGACTGGTTAACAAAGAAAGGTCACATGGAATCCACTGGGAGCTAGCCAATTTGGGTAGAAAATTGGCTTGAAAGTAGGAGACAGGATGTTGGTTAGAGGTTTTTTTTTTGGACTGGAGACCTGTGACCAGTGGTATACCGCATGGATCACTGCTGAGTCCACTGTTTTTCGTCATTTATCTTCATTTCCAAATCATTTTATATGGGTGGTGTGGTTAGTGAGATTGCAAATGATGCAAAAATTGGTGGTGTAGTGGACAGTGTAGAAGGTTATCTGAGAGTACAACGAGACATTGATCAATGGCCGAGGAGTGGCAGGTGGAGTTTAATTCAGATAAATATGAGGTGTTGCATTTTGGTAAGGCAAATCGCGACTGGGCGTATGCAACTAATGATAGGGTTCTGGGGAGCATTGCTGAACAAAGTGAACTAGGAGAGCAGAGGCGTGGTTCCCTGAAAGTGGAGTCGCAAGAGACAATGTGGTGAGAAGGTGTTTGGCATGTTTGCCTTCATTGGTCAGTGCATTGAGCATAGGAGTTGGGATGTCATGTTGTGGCTGTACGGGACACTAGTTGGGCCACATTTGGATTACTGCATTCAATTCTGGCCTTCCTGTTATAGGAAAGGTGTTGACTAAACTTGTAAATCTTTTCTGAACCCTTTCAAGGATGTTGCCAAGGTTAGAAGAATTGAGCTGTAGGGAGAGGTTGAATAGGCTGGAGCTTTTTTCCCTAGAGCATCGGAGGTTGATGGGTGACCTCACAGAGGTTTATAAAATCACGAGGGGCGTGGAAAGGGTGAATAGCCAAGGTCTTTTTCCCAGGGTAGGGGGAGTTCAAAACTAGAGGGCATAGGTTTAATGTGAGAGGGGAAAACTTTTAAGAGATCTGATGGGCAGTTTTTTCATGCCCCAGAGGGTGGTGCACGTATGTGATGAGCTGCCAGAGGAAGCTGTGGAGGTGTGTACAATTACGTGATTTAAAAGATCGCTGGATGGATATATGAATGGAAACATTTAGACAGATATGGGCCAAATGCTGGCAAATGGAATTAGATCAGTTTAGGATATCTGGCCCTCATGGATGAGTTGGACCATGGGGTCTGTTTCTGTGCTGTATAACACTATGACTGTATGACACAATGAGTAATCTAAGGTTCAAGAAAATCCGAGAAATTGTAGGGTTTAGATTTATAGTGGTGTTACATGGGAGAAATTTGTTAGCTATGCCCAGGAGAGTGTTTTGAAACAGTATGTGGATGAGGAAGGGGGCCATACTGGACCTAGTATTGGGAAATGAGCCTAGCAGCTGATCAGTTTCAGTAGGGGACCATTTTGGAAATAGGGACCATAATTCCAAAAGTTTTTGGATACTTATGCAGAAGGACAAGAGTTGATCTCAGATGAAGGTGTTAAATTGGGGGAAGGCCAACTTTTACCAAATTAGGCAAGAATTGGAGAATATGGATTGGGAATGGCTGTTGAGGGTAAATCCACATCTGATATGTGGGAGTCCACGTTGGGATGGACCAGTTGATTAGAGTGCAGGCCAGGCATGTTTCTGTGAAAATGAAGGATTGGGGATGTTATCTGCTTTGTCAAAAAAAAGAGGTATACCTAAGGTCTAGGCAACTGAAAACAAACAAAGTCCTTGAAGAATATCGACAAAGTAGGAAGGAGCTCAGACTGGGAGTTAGGGCTAAAAGGGGTTATGAAGTTTCCTTGGACAGCAGGCTTGAGGAGAATCCCAAGGCATTTCATACATATGAGGAGTAAGCAGGTAACTAGGGAAAGAATAGGCCCGCTCAAGGATAAAGAAGGGAGGTTATGTATGGAGCCAGAGGAAATGGGTGAGATCCTTTACTGAGTACTTTACATCAGTATTCACCAATGAGAGGGATGTGACAGATGTTGATGTTAGGGGAAGGTGTGTGAGCACTCTCAGGCAGGTCAGCATAATGAAGGAGAAGGTGTTGGGTGTTTTGAAATGTACTGAGGTAGACATCCACAGGTCTAGATGGGATTTATCCCAGGATACTGTGAGAGGCAAGGGAGGAAATAGCTGGGGCCTTAACAGATACCTTTGTGTCCCCTTTGGCCTCAGGCAAAGTTCCACAAGACTGGAGAATGGCCGGTGTTGTTCCTTTGTTTAAGGGAAACTGAGATAATTCGGGCAATTGCATGCTAATGAGCCTGTCATCAGTGGTGGGGAAGCTGCTGGAGAAGATACTGAGAGGCTATGTTCACATTTGGAAGTGAAGGGACTTGTTAGTGATAGGTGGCGTGGACTTGTGTGGGAAAATCATGTCGCTCCAACTTGAATGAGTTTTTTGAGGTGGAGACAAGAATGATTGATGAAGGCAGTGGATATTGACTACATGGACTTTGAGGTATTTGATAAGGTACCTCCATGGCCAGCTTCTACAAATGGTAGAGTCTTATGGGATCTGGGTGAGCTGACTGGATGGATTTGAAACTGGTGTGGCCATAAAAGACAGAGTAGTGGTGGAAGCTTTTTGGAATGAAGATAAGTAACTAGTGGTGTTCTGCAGGGAGCAATGCTGGGACCTTTGTTATTTGTAATATATATAAATGATCTGGAGGAAAATGTTGGTGGTCTGATTAGTAAGTTTGCAGATGTCGCCAAAATTGGTGGACTTGCAGATGGTGAGGAGGATTGTCAAAGGATATAGCACGATACAGATAGCTTGCAGATTTGGGCAGAGAAATCGCACATGGAGTATAATGGACAAATGTGAGGTGATGCACTTAGGAAGATCAAATTCAGGTGTGAATTATGCAATATGGCAGAATCCTTAGGCACATTGACATACATAGTAATCTACATGGATAGACAGGTCTATAGATTCCTGAAAGTGGCAACACAAGTGGATAGGGTGGTCAAGAAGACCATACAGCACACTTGCCTTCATCAGCTGGGATATTGAATATAAAAGTTGGCAAGTTATGTTACAATTATGCAAAACTATAGGCCGCGTTTGGAATATTATGTGCATTTCGTCTCCAAACTACCAGAAGGAAATGGATGCTTTGGAGAGGGTGCAGCAAAGGTTTACCAGGATGTTAGTTATGAGGAGAGGTTGGATAAAAGAGAAAATAAGAAATGCAGATGCTGGAGGTCAGACTCCATAGATGTGAAGCTGGAAAAGCGCGGCAGGTCTGACAGCATCCGAAGAGCAGGAATGTCAACGTTTCGGGCTGAAACCCTTCGTCAGGACTGGGGAGGGCAAGGGGACTCCAGAAGAAAATAGAGGGAGGCGTGTGGGGCTGGGGGAAAGGTAGGTGGGATGCTGATAGGTAGATGCAGATAGGGAGTTATTGTGATTGGTCATTGAGAAGGACAGAGTGGATAGATGAGTAGGACAACAGACAAGTTAGATCAGGCCAGGGAGGGGAGGATGGGGACAGCTGGACATGAGAGAAGGCTGGGGGTGAAGGGACTTTGAAGCTGGTGAAGTCGATAAGCTCCCAAGGCGAAATATCACCTGCACTTCATCCAACCTAATCTCTCGTACCCATTGCTTCCGATGTGGCCTTCTCTATATCGGGGAGACCAAACACAGACTCAGACAGGTTCGCAGAGCATCTGCGTTCTACACGCACCAACCAACCCGACCTTCCGGTTGCCATCTGTTTTAATTACCCCTCCCACTGCCTTGGCGACATGGTCATCCTTGGGTGCCTCCACTGTCACAGCAAGGACAAATGTAAACAGGAAGAACAACACCTGATATATCGCCTTAGGTGCTTACAGCTCAATGTTGAATTCACCAGCTTCAAAATCTGTCCACCGCCAGCCTTATCCCATGTCCAGCCCTCCCCCTCCTCCTCGCCTCCCTGACTTGACCTAATCCGTCCATCTGCCTACTCGTCTATCCGGTCCACCCTTCCCACTGACAAATCACAATAACAATAACCTCCTACCTGCATCCTCCTGTCACCATCCCACCTACCCTCCTGGTCTGGCAGCATCTGTGAAGAGAAATCAGAGTTAACGTTTCGGCTCTGGTGACCCTTTCTCAGAACTCAGTCTCTCCTCTCTCCTGCGCTCCTCCCCCGCCCCATTTGATTCAGTTAAAAAGACTGAACTAGAACTGGGCAAGTTAAACTTGCAGTGAATTGGTAATTGCAAGTGTGACTTAATTGGACTAGCAGCTGGCTATTCTCTGCTCCCACATAGTGAACTTAGTTTGCCTTTAATAATTCCTGTTGTGTTGATGAGCCACAGACTTTAATCATTACTGCTTCTGTTTCCTAGTGCTTCAGCAGCAGCAAATTCAAGATGTAATATGTGGCACCAGCTTGAATTTCTTCTCTTGTTTTATGCAGTTGGGTTACAACAGCAATGCTTGATAGTCAGGTGGCTACACTGTGGAATGTGGGAGTTTGTGAACAGTGAGACTGCCCCTAGCAGACATGTTTGCAAATGATGTCTCCATCTTCTCTAGTTCTGCAGTGAGATTTGGATAGACTCTGAATCAGTGATCTGGGAGGAGTTTCTGCATTGCTTTATCCAGAATACGTCAAACCCCAGAGGAGAACCCAGGTTCGGGAAAGTGAGCCGTGACTGATGATAAGCCAGGCAGTGGGGATTTAAGAGAAGTTGAGAAGGGGATTGTACATGCACACACACACCTTGTCAATATATGCTCGTTAACTGTGAGGCCGAAGAGAATGACTGCATAAAGACCTTTTCAAAGCTGATCAAGATACCGTAGCTCAGAGATTGTCCAGAGGTATTAACAGAAGTGAGGAGAGGGACCGAGTAGAAATGTTTGTAATAAGGGGACCATCACTTAATTTATTTATTTATAATTAGTGAGGTGGATAGTTCCCCTGCAGTCAATAATGAGAATCCTAATGGGTACATTGCCTACCCAGTACCAGGATTAAGAGACTCTGTGGCTGAAGAGGAAGTTAGAAAGGGAGGGGGTTTCAGTTGTACACAAAAAAATAGGAGTAGTGAAGAGGTCTTGATGAAAGAATATTATGAGTTAGGATTTCAAGGTTAATGAGTTTTGAATTATTATCTGAGCCACTGAGCAAGTTGCCACGGGAGCAAACGGTTTTGACGAATTAATATGTGGCTAAGTGTTTGGTGTGATGTGGGAAAGATGCGTTCCTTTTTGTGCGGCGCTGATACCAAGATAGGAAGGAGCTTTGCCTATATGTTGGATTCTACCCGGTCTGGGATGAGATCCATGGGCCTAGCTGAAAGGGTAAATAAGGGAGTTTTTAAAAAACAAGGCTTTAAGCTTGGAAGAAGGGGAGAGTGGATCTATAAGAAATTTAAGCTGCCTATATAAACAGGCTGGAGGGCATAGGAAAAAATAACTAGGGATAACGGTGATGGGAAGGGGTCTTAAAAGTGGCTTAACAAAAATTGAAAAGAAATCCTATTAAACAGGAGTTAAATGTCTTTAAAGCAATGTTCACAGTCTAACAAAACAGATTATGGATATGTGGCTACAGAACAATCAGTTTTTCATAGAATCATACAGTACAAAAGAGCTCCTTTGGCCCATCGAGTCTGTTCTGCCAAAAATATACTACTACATATACTAGTCACACTTCCCTGCACTCTGCCCTTAGCTTTGAATGCAATGACACTTCAACTACTGTATAGAAAGTTGAGGTTTCCCACCTCAACTTCCTTCCCAGGCAGTGCATTCCAGATTTCCACCACCTCTGGGTGCAGACATTTTTAGACAAATCTGTTCTAAATCTTCACTTTAAAATTACGCCTCCTTCTTACTGACCATTTGACTAAGGGTAACAGCTGCTTTTTATTTACCCTGACCATGCTCCTCAATCTTCTACACCTATCAGGTCCCTTTCAACCTTCTGTACTTCAAAGAAAGCAACCTGATCTTATCCAGCCTCTCTTCGTTGCTGAAGTGCTCCATCCCAGACAACATCCTTGTCAATCTCCTTTGTACCCCCTCCATTGCAATCACATCCTCCGTGTAATGTGGTGACCAGAATTGCACACCAATTAAGCTATGGCTTAATCAGAGTTCAGTTCCAACATAACCTGCTTGCTTTTATAATCCATGCCACAACAGATAAAGGCAAACATCTGCAAGCCTTATAAACCACCCTATTAGCATGTCTGCCACCTTCAGGGATTTGTGGAAAAGCAGTCCCAAGATCCCTCTGTTTGTCTGAGTTTCCTAGTGTCCTGCCATTCAATGAATAGTCCCTAGTTTGCTTTCTCCCTTCAAAAGTGAACCACCTCACACTTATAAGCATTAAATTCCGTTTGCCATTGATCTGCCCATCTGACCAGTCTGTTTATATCATCCTGTAACCTGCTACCTTCCTCCTCAGCGTCGACCACCTGGCTAATCTTTGAGTCATCCACAAACTCGCTAATCATCCATCTCACGTTCTCATCTATATCACTTATGGAACATCAGAAACAATCAGGGAGCCAGCACTGATCCCTGTGTCATGCAATTGAGCAAAGTGGGCTCTGATCACATGGCCTTCTACCACCGCCTTCTATCTGCTGCCACTAAGCCAATTTTGGATCTAATTTACATTTTCCTCAGTCCTCTCTCATCCATCTATCACCTTGTAACTTAAATCTGTGCCTGCTGGCAATTGACCTGTCCACTTGGAGAAGCAGTTCTGTTCTGTCCAGGCCACCCAATATTTTGTACACCTTGATTAAATTACTCCTCAGCTTCCTCCTCTAGGATTGCAATCCTATCCAGTCTTTCACCATAGCTGCAATTTTCAAGCCCAAGCTTAATTCTTGTATGTCTCCTCTGTACACTCCAGAACAATGTGTTCTTCCTGTACTGTGGAAACCAGAACTGTGTACACAACTCTAGCTGTGGTCTAACCAGCATCTTTTATAGTTTTAGTATTACATCCCTGCTTTCGTATTCAATAAGTTACTCAATGAAGGTAAGAATTACATCTGCTTTCCTTGACACCCTATCTAACTATCCTGTCACCGCAGGGACCTGTGAACATGCACTCCATGGTCTTTTGCTTCAGTACCCCCCTCAATGTCCCCTTGTTTATTGTATATTCCCTTTCTTTGTTTGCCCAGCCCAAATGTATAATATCATGCTTTTGTGGATTGAATTTCATTTGCCACTATTTCATCTGTTCAATTAAGCCATTTCAAATCTTCTTGCAGTCAACAGCCATTCTCTTCACTAATTACTACCTGGTCAGTTATTGTGTTATATGCAGATTTCCTAATTATGTTTTCCACATTTAATCATTTAATGTATGTTGCAAACAGCAATGAAACCAACACTGAGCCCTGTGGAATACCGCTGGAAACAGTGGTTGCAGCAACATCATAACCATTCTAATTTCTTTTTATTACGGAGCCAATTTTGGACCCAACTTGCTACATTGCGCTGTATTCCTTGTATCTCATTCGCTTTGGCTTTTCTGATCAGTCTACCATGCGAGACCTTGCCCATTTCCGTAAGACATAGGAGCAGAAATTAGGCCATTCGGCCCATTGAGTCTGCTCTGCCATTCCAATCATGGCTGATAAGTTCCTCAACCCCATTCTCCCGCTCTCTCCCCATAACCCTTGATCCCCTTGACAATCAAGGACCTATTTATCTCTGTCTTTAATGTACTCAGTGACCTGGCCTCCACAGCCTTCTGTGGCAGTGAATTCCATAGATTCACCACTCTGGCTGAAGGGGTTTCTCCTTATCTCTGTTCTAAAAGGGCTTCCCTTTACTCGAAGGCTGTGCCCTTGGGTCCTAGTCTCTCCTACCAATAGAAGCATCTTCCCAACATCCACTCTGTCCAGGCCATTCAGAATTCTGTAAGTTTCAATTAGATGACCCCTCATCCTTCTAAACTCCAATGAGTATAGTCCCAGAGTCCTCAAACGTTCCACATATGTTAAGCTTCTCATTCCTGGGACCATTCTCGTGGACCTCCTCTGAACCAGCTCCAGGGCCAGTACATTCTTCCTGAGGTACGGGGCCCAAATTTCCGTATTAAAATCCATGTAGACAACATCTACTGCACTATCCATCTTAGTCTTTCTTGTTACTTCCTTTGAAAAAAAAAGGTAAGGTAGTAAAGGTGACCTTCCTTTTACTGAAACTGTTCTGACTTTCCATAATTAATCCATGCCTTTCTGAATAACAGTTAATCCTATCTCTCAATATTACTATGTAGTTATTTGCCCAGCACAGAGGTCAGACTATAGTTATTTGGCCTTTCCCTTGCATCCATTTTAATAGTAGTTCTACATTTGCAGATCTCCAAACCTCTGGCATCTCACCTGTGTCTAGTAATGGTTGAAAAATGATCCTTTAAGCATCCACTGCTTCTTCCCTGGTATCTTTAACTTCTATAGTGTACAATAGAGTCAGTGTCAAACTCTGATGGAGAGGAGTGTGGAGCAGCGAGTATATAAATTTTCAGCTGAGGATTCCAAGGCCTGTTTACCAGGGAATGGAGTTAGCGCCAGACTCTGTGGGAGAAGAGCGCAGAACAGTGACTACGTAAGTTTACAGTCAAGGATTTGGAGGCCTACTTAATGGGAAGCAGAGTGCTGAATTTTACCTGAAAGACCTGAATTTTACTCAGTTAGCAGCTTGCAACTCAGCTGGGGGGTCGGGGTGGGTGGGGCTGTTGTGATGTCACCGGAAAGTGGTGAATTGATTGGCTAGTAAGGAACTACCTTTAGGAACAAACCCTAAGGAGCAGTAATTTAGAGATTGTTATTTCTATTGTTATTGTTAAGGGATTGACTGAGGAGCACCAGGGGATAAGAAACAGACTAAAATTAAGCTAAAGGCAGTAGCTTTACTACTGAAGGCCTTGGTGCATTCCTCCTCTATATGGTAAGTCAGGCACAGTTGCATGTCTGCAGGAAACGTGTCCAGTTAGAGCTTGTGGAAGTTGGGTTTTGGAGCATGAACTGCAGCTGGTGTCCCCAGGACTGAGAATATCATCTATAGCACTTAAAGAGCAGTGGCCTTTCTGTAGGCCAAGATCTACAGGCAAACAAAGGGAATTTGTGGCCACCAAGGAGGACGAGATAGGCAGTGCAGGACCCCCTGTGACCATTCCCATGCTTTGGATGCTGTTGGGGGAATGGCCTCTCAGATGAAGGTGGCAGCAGCCAAACTTGTTGCACCACAGTTGGCTCTGCTGCAAAGTAGAGGAAGAAGAAGAGCAAGAATACTATAAGTAATGGGGATTCAATAGTAATGAGAATAGTGGCACAAATGAAACTCCAGGATGGTATGTTGCCTTTTGGGTGCTGGGTCAAGGATGTCTCAGGGTGGCTGTGGGACATTCTGAAGTGAGTAGGTGAAAAGCCAATGGTCCATGTACATGTTTGTACCAATGAAATAGGTAAGAAAAGATATAAGGTCCGAAAGGCAGAATATAGAGGGTTAGGAAGCAAGTTTAAAATAAGTCCTCCAAGGCCAATCTCTGGATTGCTACCTGTGCCAGTCTGAGTAGAAAAAGCATGATATATATGATAAATATGTGAATGGTGTGATGTGTTGCGAGGGGGAGGATTTCAGATTCCTGAGACATCAAGACCAGTTCTGGGGTAAGCAACATCAGTTGACAGACTCTCAAATGGGTTGAACCTGGGCTGGGCTGAAACTGATGTAGGAGGTGTATTTGTGTGCGGCAGTGGGAAGGTTTGAACTAACACAGAAGGGGAAGGAAATTATACAGGGACATGGATGATAGGGGAATGAAGACTTAATAAGAAAGAATGGGCAATAAGAAAAGTGGTAGACAGATAATTCGGGGGTTAAGAGTTGAACAGGGCCTCAGTTAACAGGACTAAGAATGCTGAAGAGCTGAGCCTTATTCACAATAAAATGGATGAAGTAGTCAGGCGAAAAAATCAGTATGATATTATTGGGGATTGCAGAGACAAGGTTTCAGTATGGCTAGGAATGGAAACTGAATATGCGTGGATTTTCAGATTTTAAGAAAGGACAGACAGAAAGGATGAGTGGTGTAACATTGCTGATTTTAAAAAAATTAATGTGAGGAAGAATATTAGCTCTGTTGACGTGGAATCTGTGTGGGTTGAGCTTAGAAACGCCAAGGAGCAGAAAGTCATGAGGATTGTATAAAGACCTCAAACTGTTGCATTAAAAAGAAAATTAGAGATGCAACTAATAAATGTATGGCTGTAATTATGGGCAACTTCAGTCTGCATTAGATTGGGCCAATCAAATTAGTAGCAATACTATAGAGGACGATTTCTTGGAGTGAATATGGAATAGTTTTATGAATCAATATGTTGAGAAACCAACCAGAGAGAGAACGTCCTCCTTAACTGGCTATTGTATAACGAGGAAGGAATAAATGACAATCTAGTTGTGCATGGGCCCTTAGGGAAGAGAGACTACAATGGGATAGAATTCTTAAAATTCTTAAAAAAAGAGAGTGACATTGTTATTTGAGTCTAGGGTCCTGGATTTAAAGGGAATTACTGTGGTATGAGGTGCAAATTAGCTGTGATATATTGTTTAAAGGGATGACGGTAGGTAGGCAATGGCAGACCTTTAAAGAGCACATGGACGAACTCCAATTCTAGCACAAAAATATACATGGGAAGTGTGGTGAGACCACGGCTGACAAGTGAAATTAGGAATAGTATTAAATCCAAGGAAGAGGCGTACAAATTGGCCAAATAAAGCAATAGAGTTGAGGATTGAGAACAATTTAGATTCCAGTCCAACACTAGCACCTCCACATCACGGCAAAGGGAAACAAAGAGATTGATTAAGAGATGAAGATAGAGAATGAGAGTAAGCTTGCAGGGAACATACAAACCAATAGTAAAAGTTTCTATAAGTATGTGAAGAGAAAAAAGATTAGTAAAGACAAATTTAGGTCCCTTACAGTCAGAAACGGGAATTTATAATGGAAAACTGAGATGGCAGACCAATCAAAGAAATCCTTTAGTTCTGCCTTCACAAAGGAAGACACAAATAACATCCCAAAAATATCATGATCAGGTGGACTAATAGGAAGGAGGAATTGAATGAGATTAATATTAGTAAGGAAATGGTGTTGGGGAAATGAATGGGATTAAAAGCGAAAGAATCCCCAGGGTTTGATAAGCTTCATCCTAGAGTACTTAAGGAAGTGATCCTAGAAATAGCAGGTCTGATCATGATCACCTTCCAAAATTCTGTTAACTCTTAACTATCCTCCAATCCATAAGAATTGTTAATGTAACCCCACTATTTTAAAAGGGAGGCAGAGAGAAAACCACTTGATTCGCTTGACATCAGTAGTTGGGTAAATGCTAGAGTCTATTAGAAAAGATGTGATACCAAAGGACTTGGAAGATAAATAGTGTAGATTTACGAAGGGGAAGTCATGTTTGACACATCTGGAATTTTTTCTGGATGCAACTCATAGAATGGATAAAGAGGAGCTACTGGATGTGGTTTAGTTAGATTTTCAGAAGGCTTTTGATAAGGTCCCACAAGAGATTACCATGCAAAATTGGTTGTGTACTGAAATGGATTGAGAGCTGGTTGGCAGACAGGAAATGAGGAGTAGAAATGAGCAGGTCTTTTTTTCCTGAGTGGCATATAGTGACCAGTGGACCACGGCATGGATCAGTGCTTGGACCCCAGCTATTCACAATATATGTTAATGATTTAAATAAGGAAACTCTGTCACATCTCATGTGTTTACAGAAGAGGCAAAGCTGGATGGGAGGGTATTCTGTGAGGAGAATGCAGAGAAGCTTCAGTGTCATTTGGGTAAGTTAAATAAGTGGGCAAATACATGTCAGATGCATAAAATATGAATAAATCTGAGGCCATCCATTATGGTAGCAAAAGCAGGCAGATTATTATCTGAATGGCAGTAGATTGAGAAAGGGAAGGTGGTGCAATGAGATCTGGGAGGTCCTTGCACACCAGTTGTGGAAAGTAAGCATGGTAAGCAGCAGGCGGTGAAGAGGCATGTGGTATATTGGTGTCCATGGGAAGGGGATTCATTTACAGGAGCAAAGATTTCTTGCTGCAACTACACAGTGTTATGGACCAGACCAGGCCCCTTCAGAATATCCCAAGAAGGCAGCCTAGACCCTAACACTTTCTTATTTTAAAGGTAAATGCAAAGTGTCTGTTGCAAATGCGATGCAACTGGTCAAATTGAAGACCTGCGAGAAATATGTAGAAATGGTTCGTTGGACTATAAGGAACAAGGGATGTTGGAAGAAAACTGAAGCAGGCTACTGATTTGAATGAGCACCCATGAACATATTGAATGATGGAGCAGATTCAAAGGACCAGTTGGCCTACTCCTGCTTGTACGTTTGATGTTTTTATGTTTCTATCCATCTGGCAAATGTGATTTATCCTTCAAGAAGCTTAGTCCCTATAGTACTCTCCTTTTTCATTTTGTTTATTTTATCTAATATTTCACATTCTTCTTTAACTATAATGTCTGTATCTCCTTTTCTGAAAACAGAAGAGTACTCAATAAGAAACCAGCCCACATCTTCTGCTTTCGTGCATTAGGTATCTAAGGTTCTTGAGTAGATTTGTAGCTCAGGTTGTGGATGCTGTGGTTGGTTCGCTCACCAAGTTGGAGCATTAGTTCGCAGATGTTTCATTACCCTGCTGAGTAACATCAGCCTGATTAAGTGCTGTTGTTTTCCCGCCTGGTATTTAAACCCTGGGGTCCATTGGAATTAGTTACCAAATTTCCAGTTTTTCTTTGCAGTGGTGTATTTATAGGGTCCAATTCTACGTGTTTATTGGTGGCCTTCTTAGTGGAGAACCAAGCCTCTAGACTCCATGATATCAAGAAAAGTTTGGAAGCACTGGTTACTAAGACTGTGGGCCCTTACAACATTTTAGCAATAGTGCTGAAGACTTGTGTTGTAGAACTTGCTGCTCCCCTGTTCCAATGTAGTTAGAACACTGGCATCTACCTGACAAAGTGAAAAATTGCCCAGATATATCCTGTAAACAAAAAGCAGGACAAATCCAACCTGACCAATAACGACAACATATGTCTATTCTCAATCATCAGTAAAATGATGGAGGTTATCATCAGTGGTGGTGTCGAGCAGGACCTTGCTCAGCAATAACCTGCTCAGTGACGCCCAGTTTGGGTTGTGCCAGGGCCACTCCGATCCTGACCTCTTTACAGCCTTGGTTCAATTGGAGACAAAAGAGCTGAATTCCAGGGGTGAGGTTAGAGTGACAGCCCTTGACATTAAGCCCACATTCAACAGTGTGGCATCAAGGAGCCTAGCAAAGTTGAAATCAATGGGAATCGGGCCAAACACTCCCCAGTTGGAGTCATTCTTAGCTCAAAGGAAGATGGTTGTGATTGTCAAAGGTTAATCAGCTCGGCTCCAGGACATCTCTGCAGGAGTTCCTCAGGATAGTGTCCTAGGTCCCACCATCTTCAGCTGCTTCATCAGTGACCTTCCCTCCATCATAAGGTCAGAAGTGGAGATGTCTGCCGTTGATTGCACAATGCTCAGCAGCATTGGTGATTCCTCGGATGCTGAAACACGTTTACGTGCAACAATGTCTGGACAAAATCCAGGCTTGGCCTGGCAAGTGGCAAATGACATTCACACCCTACAAAATACCAGACATGACCATCTCCAGTGAAAAACAATCTAACCACTGCTCATAACATTCTGTAGCGATTGTAACAAGTTCAGCCAGCTGGTCATCATAGAATGAGTTCCCTGATTGGACCAGATTACTAGCCCCAAGTAAGGACCCCTGGCTGACAGATAAAATAGAGAGTGTCAGAGATATTGCCACTCTGAAAGCTGACTCTAAAGAGGCAGTACTGAAGTCAAGGACTGCACGCGTGAATAAAGGGTGACTTTGTGAAGAAACTCACAACAGCCATCTTTTGAGCTGGGGTATGCATTCCTTCATAACATGCCTTTATTTGGGAATCTTGACTCATTCAATGCTTCCATCGTGGACTGGGAGTAGTATGCAGAAAGAATGTGTCTATTTTTCCCAGGCAAATGATATTGTTGCAGATGAAAAGTAACAGTAATTCTTCTGGAGCCACAGCTTTTTGCTATTAGGAGCCTAACTTTCCGAGGCCCCAGATACTAAAACCTTTCAAGAATTGACTGACATTGTGAAGTAATATTACGACCCTAAGCCACCTCCAATTCTGAGACGCTATTATTTTTACTTGGCAATTTGTGAATTAGGGGAATCTGTATTGGGATTTCTAACTATGAAAAGACATCTTGCAAAAGCCTGGCACTTTAAGATTTAAACCAATGAGATGTTTAGACATTGTTTGGTATGAGAGATTAATTTTGTAACTATGTAAAAACGCCTACTAGCTGAAACCCAACTGGACTTCAAACAGGTAATACACCTGCCATTATCATTGGAAAATGCGGCAAGTGGAGCATATGGGTTGCAGGGTATTCTGAAGGAAGTGGACGCCCTTGCCAGTCTGAGCTTAGGGAACACCACTTGAGTGAAGGCAATTGCATAACTTTGCTCAGGGCGTATCCTGATCAGAGGGACTCTTGGTCAGGCTACAGCTAAACCCCAAAACAAAGCCAAGCCTGGCCAAACAGTTAAAGTTTTTTTCTTCAGAATCCTAAACCGGCAATCCATTGCAGTTGCTGCCGGTACATAGACTTGATAGCTTAAGTCCTACTTGACCTAAATCATAGAATCCCTACAGTGTGGAAACAGACCCTTCAGCCCAACAAGTCCACACCAATCCTCCCATCCAGACCCATCCCCCTGTAACCTACCTAACCTACACATCCCTGAACACTGGGCAATTTAGCATGGCCAGTCCACATAGCCTGCACATCTTTGGACAGTGGGAGGAAACCAGAGTACCCAAAAGAAAGCCACGCACACATTGGGAGGATGTGCAACTCCACACAGACTGTCCCCTGAGGGTGGAATCAAACCCGGATTCCTGGCACTGTGAGGCAGCAGTGCTAATCACTGAGCCACTGTAGTGTAAGATAACTCATAGGCCAGTATCCAGGAGAGTGTACATCCTGGAAAGTCCACCTGCATCTGGTTTGGAACAGAAATATTGCTCAGCAACATCTAAATCAGAACCTATTAAAATAAAGATCCGGTTAAATGTTCATCTGCTTCTAATGGAGACTAGTACTGCGTAGTTGTATCAGTGATTGCAGAAACAGTTTTTAACAAAATTCGCTCTAGACTCCAGCCCTTTAATTTTGTGCAAGACCTCAGCTAGGCTGAGAGCCTTTACAGATTAAGGGTACAACTTCGATTCTGGTCCCTTATGAAAGGCAGCTGGTTCAGTTACCAGTGATTGTAGTAAAATGCTCAGGCCTGAACTTAATAGTGTGAAATTGGTTGCGAGAGATCCCCCTAGGTTGGCTCAACGTTTTTCAATTAGGAAATGGCTGCCTGAGTGAAGTTCCAATTAAATACTCGGAAGTCTTCCGGGAAGGAATAGGGACAATCAAAAGAGCTAAGGCCACCTTGCATGTTGACCAGGAAGCAATTCCATGATTCTGCAAGGCCTGGCCAGTGCCATTGCCTTACAGGCAAAAGTAGAAACAGAAATCAGAAGGCTGGAAAGTGAAAGAATTATCAAACCAGTCCAGTTTGAGGAATGGGCAGCACTGGTCATACTAATTTTGAAGCCCAGTGGGTCAGTTTGTCTTTGTGAGGGTTTTAAATAAATGGTATACCACTTTGTGCACTGGTTAAATACCCAGTCCTTCAGATCGAGGATTTATACGTATAGCTGGCAGGAAGGCTCTCCTTCATGAAGCTGGGCATGAGCCATGCCTACTTGCAATTGTGTTTAGAAGAGGATTCCAAGAAGTATACTACAATTAATACCTTTTATGGGCTGTACCAATATACAGATCTGCCATGTGGGGTATCTTTAGCCTGTTCAATTTTTCAGTAGATGAAGGAGAACATTTTAAGGTTTACCTCATTTACCTAACAGAGGGAAGACCAATAAGGAACACTTACAGAACTTGGATATAGTCCTATGAAGATGTTTCTCCGAGGTGGGTGTTTACCTAAGGAGGAAAAAAATGTGTGTTCCAGGTCCCCCAAGTGACCTACATGGGCTGCAGAGTCGACAAGATGTGGTTATACCTGTTGGAAGGTAAAGTGAGGGCAATCAAAAAAGCCCCAGCTCTCCCATCTGTCCAGGAGCACAGGTCATTTCTTGGGCTGGTAAATTATTACAGAAAGTTCATTCATAACCTGGCCTTTATCTTGGCACCTGTGCATCAACTCCAAAAAAAGGGTCAGCCTTGGAAATAGCTAGGGCCGTCTGTGCAACTCTCGGTGAAATAAAGAAACGGCTATCAACCTCTTAAGGTATTGGCACGCTACGATTCCAATAAAGGTCTGGTTTTGACATGTGATGCCTCCCCATCCAGGGTGGTGTTAACTCATAGGTGGCCAGATGGAAAGGAGCCCCCAATAGTATACTTTGGCTAATGCAGAGCGTGAATAAGCCCAGATAGAAAGAGGAGGATTGGCAGTCATATTTGGAGACAGTAAGTTCCACCAATTCCTTTTTATGGTCGAAAATTTGTGATAATCATGGACGACAAACCCCTACTTGGTCTGCTTAAAATGGATAAGGCAGTGTCACCCGTAGCTTCAGGCCACATTCAGCAGTGGGCTCTAATACTAAATGGTTTTAATTAGAACACAGAACATTACAGCGCAGTACAGGCCCTTTGGCCCTCGATGTTGCGCCGACCTGTGAAACCAATCTGAAGCCCATCTAACCTACACTATTCCATTATCGTCCGTATGTTTATCCAACGACCATTTAAATGCCCTTAAAGTTGGCGAATCTACAACTGCTGCAGGCAAGGCATTCCATGCCTGGACTACTCTCTGAGTAAAGAATCTACCTCTGACATCTGTCCTATATCTATCACCCCTCAATTTAAAGCTATGTGCCCTTGTGCTAGCCATCACCATCCGAGGAAAAAGGCTGTCACTGTCCACCCTATCTAATGCTCTGATCATCTTGTATGTCTCTATTAAGTCACCCCTTAACCTTCTTCTCTCTAATGAAAACAGCCTCAAGTCCCTCAGTCTTTCCTCATAAGACCTTCCCTCCATACCAGGCAACATCCTGGTAGATCTCCTCTGCACCCTTTCCAGTGCTTCCACATCCTTCCTATAATGCGGTGACCAGAACTGTACACAATATTCCAAGTGTGGCCGCACCAGAGTTTTGTACAGCTGCAACATGACCTCACGGCTCTGAAACTCAATCCCTCTACCAATAAAACCTAACACACCGTACGCCTTCTTAACAACCCTATCAATCTGGGTGGCAACTTTCAGGGATCTATGCACATGGACACCGAGATCTCTCTGCTCGTCCACACTACCAAGAATCTTACCATTAGCCCCGTACTCTGTATTCCTGTTACCCCTTCCAAAGTGAATCACCTCACACTTTTCTGCATTAAACTCCATTTGCCACCTCTCAGCCCAGCTCTGCAGCTTATCTACGTCCCTCTGTAACCTGCAACATCCTTCCGCACTACCCACAACTCCACCGACTTTAGTGTCATCTGCAAATTTACTAACCCATCCTTCTACGCCCTCATCCAGGTCATTTATAAAAATGACAAACAGCAGTGGCCCCAAAACAGATCCTTGCGGTACACCACTCGTAACTGAACTCCAGGATGAACATTTCCCATCAACCACCACCCTCCATCTTCTTCCAGCTAGCCAATTTCTGATCCAAACCGCTAAATCACCCTCAATCCCATGCCTCCTAATTTTCTGCAATAGCCTACCGTGGGAAACCTTATCAAATGCTTTACTGAAATCCATATACACCACATCAACCGCTTTACCCTCATCCACCTGTTTAGTCACCTTCCAAAGAACTCAAGGTTTGTGAGACACGACCTACCCTTCACAAAAGCGTGTTGACTATCCCTAAACAAGTTATTCCTTTCTAGATTATTATAAATCCTATCTCTTATAATCCTTTCCAACACTTTACCCCCAACCGAAGTAAGGCCCACTGATCTATAATTACCAGCGTCGTCTCTACTCCCCTTCTTGAACAAGGGGACAACATTTGCTATCCTCCAGTCTTCTGGCACTATTCCTGTAGACAATGACGACAAAAAGATCAAAGCCAAAGGCTCTGCAATCTCCTCCCTAGCTTCCCAGAGAATCCTAGGATAGATCCCATCCGGCCCAGGGGACTTATCTATTCTCAGACTTTCCAGGATTGCTAACACCTCCTCCTTATGAACCTCAATCCCGTCTGGTCTAATAGCCTGTATCTCAGTATTCTCCTCGACAATATTGTCTTTTTCATGTGTGAATGCTGATGAAAATTACTCATTTCGCGCCTCTCCTATCTCTTCGGACTCCACGCACAACTTCTCACTACTGTCCTTGACTGGCCCTAATCTTACTCTAGTCATTCTTTTGTTCTTGATATACCTATAGAAAGCTTTAGGATTTTCCTTGATCCTACCTGCCGAAGACTTCTCATGTCCCCTCCTGGCTGTTCTTAGCTCTCTCTTTAGGTCCTTCCTGGCTAACTTGTAACTCTTAAGCGCCCTAACTGAGCCTTCGCACTTCATCATTACATAAGCCTCCTCCTTCCTCTTGACAAGAGATTCAACTTCTTTAGTAAACCACGGTTCCCTCGCTCAACCATTGCCTCCCTGCCTGACAGGTACGTACTTATCAAGGACACGCAGTAGCTGTTCCTTGAACAAGCTCCACACTTCAATTGTGCCCAGCCCCTGCAGTTTCCTTCCCCATCCTATGCATCCTAAGTCTTGCCTAATCGCCTCATAATTGCCTTTCCCCCAGCTATAACTCTTGCCCTGCGATATATACCTATCCCTTTCCATCGCTAAAGTAAACGTGACCAAATTGTGGTCACTATCACCAAAGTGCTCACCTACCTCCAAATCTAACACCTGGCCTGGTTCATTACCCAGTAACAAATCCAATGTGGCATCACCTCTTGTTGGCCTATCTACATACTGTGTCAGGAAACCCTCCTGCACACACTGGACAAAAACTGACCCATCTAAAGTACTCAAACTATAGCGTTTCCAGTCAATATTTGGAAAGTTAAAGTCCCCCATAACAACTACCCTGTTCCTTTCGCTCCTATCCAGAATCATCTTTGCTATCCTTTCCTCTACATCTCTGGAACTATTCGGAGGCCTATAGAAAACTCCCAACAGGGTGACCTCTCCTTTCCTGTTTCTAACCTCAGCCCATACTACCTCAGTAGATGAGTCCTCATCAAACGTCCTTTCTACCACCGTAATACTGTCCTTGACTAACAATGCCACACCTCCCCCTCTTTTACCACCTTCCCTGATCTTACTGAAACATCTAAACCCCGGAACCTGCAACAACCATTCCTGTCCCTGCTCTATCCATGTCTCCAAAATGGCCACAACGTCAAAGTCCCAGGTACCAACCCATGCTGCAAGGTCATCCACCTTATTCCGGATGCTCCTGGCGTTGAAGTAGACACACTTCAAACCACCTTCCTGCCTGGTGGTACACTCCTGCGACCTTGAAACCTTATTCATGACCTCACTACTCTCAACTTCCTGTACACTGGAGCTACAAGTCAGGTTCCCATCCCCCAGCTGAACTAGTTTTAAACCCTCCTACAAGCTGGAACACTGTCTGGAAGGCCAAGTAATGAATGTGGATGCTTTCAGCCACTTTCCATCAGCAATTAAACCACCGGTCGTACCCCCAGTGAAAGAGTCTGTAATGACATTTAATTTTCTGGACACGCTCCCAGTCACAGCTGCTAACATCAGACTTTTGACGGAAAGGTTCAGTCCTTTCAAAACTGAAACAACTGGTGATGATGGCAGAAATCAAAAGGCTGTCACAATTAGAATTGAAACCTGTGGACCCGGAGAGACCAGATCACAGTAGAGGATAGCGTATTGTAGTGGGGAGCAAGAATGATTGTCCCAAGCAAAGGTTGCAGCTAGATACTGGCTGAACTCCTCCAGGGCCTTCCAGGGGTCTCCAAAATGATGTTGGCAAGAAGTTATGTTTGGTGGTCAGGCCTGGGTGTAGACATAGCCATGTTGGTGGGGCAGTGCCCAGAGTACCAACAAGGACAAAAATTACTGCCAGCAGCTCCCCAACTTCCATGGGAATGGCTGGGTCAGCCTTAGACTTGGTTGCACATCAACTATGCAGGGCCTTTCGCGGGTTCAATGTATCTTAGTCATTGTAGGTGCCCACTCCATGCTTGGATGTGCGTAGGTTCCATTCGTCAAACACAGGGACGATGATGGAAAAGCTGCTTGCGTCTTTTTCCATACACTGACTCCTAGAAGTGTTGGTCACAGATAACGGGCCGTTGTTACCAGCAGAGAATTTGGGCATTTCTTAAAGTCAAGTGGGATTCAACATAAAAGAATAGCTCCATACCATCCATCATCTAATGGTCTGGCAGAAAGAGCAGTCCAAACTTTGAAGGCTGGTTTGAAGAAACAACATACAGCTTCGCTAGGTACCAAGCTGTCCTGGTTCATAAGACAGCCCCATGTGCAAGTACAGGATAGCACCAGCAGAGTTGCTGATGGGTAGAAGACTCCACACCAGGTTAAAACTGCTCTTTACGGATCTGGGGTAGGGTGAAATGGTATTGACTCCTCCAAGTTAGAGAGAGAGTTTGATACAGGTAATAGTTTGGTGTAAGTATCATGGAAATGGCACCATATGGGTATGAGGCATGATTGATACGAGGTCAGGACCAGTGATGCGTAAAGTTCAGGTCGGTGCGACAATCCTGAACAAGCACGTTGACCATATGAAAATTGCAAATTTGAAAACTGGGGGCAAAATGTGTCCTATCCCTCAGAACATTCAGCAAGACTTCTGGAACCAGTGGGTTCAACCTCTCCGTCAGGGGTTGACAAGGCCTCTGAGTCAGATTGACATGATGGATGTGGCTGCCTTGATGCCTTTGCTGCCAGAAGTAAACAGTGAAATTCTAGCGAGGTGCTCTTGGTGCAAGTGGTGAGCTCCCGTGCATTATACACTGCCTGTATCGGGTGCCGAGTTGGAGGTACCTGACCTAGTGGTAAAACGCCTATGTTCTCGGACTCTGAAAGCGATGTAGTGAGGTCAGCCAGCTGGACATTAGAATATCAGTTCCCTGATTGGGCTGTTGATCTAGCCCAATTAGGGAGCCCTGGCTGATAGATCAGAAGGGGAGTGTCAGAGATACTGCTACTTTGGGGGTTGGTTTAGCTCAGTTGGCTGGGCAGTTAGTTTGCAGAGCTGTGTGATATCAACAGCATGGGTTCAGCCCCTGCACTGGCTGAGGTTCCAATGAAGGATTCTCAACCTCTCCCCTTGCCTGAGGTATGGTGGCCCTAATGTTAAATCACCACCAGTTGCCTGTATGTAATGGGAGAGCAGCCCTATTGTCTGGTAAGACTATGACAACTTGACTTGACTGGTAGTTGACTCTGACGAGGCAGTACTAAAGCCGGAGTCTGGTCATATGGAAATAAAGGGTGACTTGGTGATGAGATACTAGGCTCTGTGTAGTTATTTCACGTTCGGTGGTGTTACCATTGTTGAATCCTCTGCTGCCAGCATCCTGGGGTTGCCATTGACAAAAACTGAACTGGACTCGCTGTATGCTGACCACAAGAACAGGTCAAGGACTGGAATTTTCATCATGGTAGTAATATTTAGCGGAATAATGAGCTGCTGATTCACAGCCTGAGATTTTGCAGTCAGTCAGTGAAACTCCTCTAGATACAGCAAATGAAGTCCAAGCATTTTCCAATTGATAAAAGCAAATTTATAATATTTATAAGTAAAATCGGCGTGGGGGCATGATTGTTTTCTGGTAACCTGTTTTTCTTAAGGGGTGAAAACGTTAAGAGTTTGCATATGAATTCAGCAGAGCAGCAAATGACTATTGCCAATAATTACCATCTGGAGTGAAGTATGGCATCAACTGAGGCCACTGTCAAGTTTGAGAATATAGCTAATGACAATTGATATTTTTCCATAAAAAATCGAAGTATCTTGCTTTCTTGCTTTGATTTATGTTTCCTGTTTTTTTTTTAGAATGTTCCTATCAAATTGTACTTATCTGCTGAAGTTTGGCAATACTTGTACTTGAAGAATAAAGCTTCCTCTGATTGGCATTACTCAAATCAGATTGTCTGTGCAGACTGGTACATTAAACTGGTGTAGTTGATCATCTTCTGTTTTATATAAAAACCATCTGCCAACATTTGCAATGCTGCTGTAATTGGTGTTCTTGAGGTTTTTTGTCAATTGCAACAATATTGCACAGTAGCTATGGGGGCAGCACGGTGGTGCAGTGGTTAGCACTGCTGCCTCACAGCGCCAGGGACCCGGGTTCAATTCCACCCTCGAGCAACAGTCTGTGTGGAGTTTGCACATTCTCCCCGTGTCTGCGTGGGTTTCCTCTGGGTGCACCGGTGTCCTCCCACAGTCCAAAGATATGCAGGTTAGGTGGATTGGCCATGCTAAATTGCCTGTAGTGTCCAGGGGTGTGTAAATTAGGTGGATTAGATGTGGGAAATGAGGGGTTAAAGGGAAAGGGTAGAGGGACGTGTCTGGGTGGGATGCTCAAAGGGCAGTGTGGACTTGTTAGGCCAAATGGCCTGGTTCCACACAGTAGAGATTCTATGAAATATTGACTAGTTAATTGCCCACAACTTTTTGAGGATAAAGAACTTCAGTATTTCCATACAAAATTAATTATCATTATTGCCCATTTTATTAGGTTGTCTTGGGAATGCCTTAATCTTTTATTCTTGATTTCTTCCCATTCCTAATTTACATGCTACCCCTTGGGAAAATAATTTCAGGAAAAGGCACAGCTTTGTTTAATTCTGGCTAATTCCTTTACTTAGTGATTAGATTGTAGAATCTATTGTCTGCAACTCTAATGCTGTATGAAGGACTGTATGCCCACTGTATATTACGTTGTATCAAACAGCTACATTGTACGCTTTTTTTTCACCTGGCCCTTTTACTTGCTTCCAGTCAGTTCAATGCGAAGGTAGTTGGAATGCTTCTAAATTCTGCTTAGAAGACTTGCAGCACATTGCATTATTAGTTGCTTTCCGTAAGACATTTTTTATCTCTCTTTTAACATGCGTGCTGCTAGTTATGATGTTTCCTGATCATGAGTATAGACATCACAATAATGATACAGTTCAATTACTCTGCTTTAAGTTTGTACACTGCTTAATGAAAGACAAGCCACTTTTCTTCCTTTTTATATCTAAGTGGTACAAATCGCTGACTACAAGAAATGTCATCACTGTTGCCTTGGTGATCTACCTGCTGCAAAGTGCCTGTCTGAATTTAACTTAGACTAGATTTCCTTTATGTCAAATCTACCTGTCAAATTTTGGTGTTGCAAGGGTTGAAGTAGTGTCAGTTATTGACCAGTAGTGCTTTTGCACATCTGGGTTATTTTTACACCTTTCGATGCAACCACAAGTGGTTGGACATGTGAGCTGACAATGCCACAGTGAGGTAAACAAGGCATCTGGGACCTGAGTAAATAGGCCATGCATTGCTTTAATAATTCAGATTGAAGGATTGTAAAATCAACACAAGGGGGAAGGAAGTATGAAGCGGAATGTATGAACTCCATCTGGAAGAAAAATTGAATTGGGAGATAAAAGGCAAAAGAAAAAGTTTGTTACTTTAAACCTTTTTTTACATTTTTTTTAAATCTCTGACAACTGAAACTTAAAGGAATATGACTGTCCAATTTTAGTAATAGATAACTTTCAGCATCAGTGGTTGTCTGATAGTAATTATTGCTTACTACTTTATTAAATAGCATGTGGACTGAAGTGGCAAGACTTAACTTGTTCGGATGAATTTAGTTTGTATCTACCAGACGAATACAGCAACTTGATGCTATTTAGTGCTGAGCCAGAAAGCTAAGAGCAGTTTTGAGAAACGGTGGAGTGGTGTATCTTGGACAGAAACTTTTGGATTTTCATGTTTTACCTTGCATTTGTTCTCAACTGAAGCTGCTTTTTTGCGTGGTAATAACAATAAACACTTTGACAAAATTGATTTGCATTTTCAAAAAAGAAATCATTAGAATTGTCTGCCAAGTTGTTTTTTTCCTTCAAAGCACTGAATGCGACAATGAATCGTGTATAGTTGTGTGATCATCCCAGTCTGGATGTTCCTTGGCATCCAGGGCTGTTGTCTGCTGGAATGGAGCCCACAGTGATTTCCATTAGAACAGACCTGACGCAAGCATCGCTGGTTTACTCTCTCATCCAATGAAGCTTTCTTCGGGGGAGGCCTTAATTGCCTTCAGTTTTCCTTGTACAATTGTGAGGTATAAAATAAGGGTATTTTCAGGAGCAACGTCTTGAAATACAAACTAGGTACAGGAATAGGCAATTCGCCCCTATAGGACTGTTCCACCACGGTAACATCTCATCCTGTATCTCAATGCCATATTCCTGCTTTCCCTCCATATCGCAGACCTTAAATTGATATGTACTCTCTAACTTGTCCAGTCTGGAATGCTTGGTACCAAATAAGTTCTGGACTTCAGAATTTTATGGCATATGGAACCATATTAGAATGCCCAACCTTAATTCTGTGAACTGGAAAATACAGTCAACATAAGTTTTTTTGTTTTGAAACTGAATCAGTGATAAAATATTGTCAAACAGCAATGAAAATTGTCTAACTTCTTCAAGTACCGTGTCTTCCATGCTTTCATCCCCCAAGTACCAAAGTGAAATGATCTAAAATGCAAATGCAGGTTTTTAGGCCTGCTAGAAACAATTATGAATTCTGTGCGTCAGGTCTGTCTGAATCATTGCAGGCAAGGGAGATGGAAGTGTAGTCCAAATTCTCTCCTTTCCTGCATGGACTCAATAGCCAAGTGTAGTCTTAAGATAAAGTTGATTTGAATTTGAATTTTCATTCTAAGTCCCTCTAGTTCCCCACCCCCTCCCCCATTATGTGGCAGTTGCTTTCGCCTCATTCATTTTCTTGCACTCTTCTTTTTGGACTCATCCATGTTAATCTGCTATGTTAGTCTCTCTCTTACCCCACCCCAGCCCCATGCCATGCATCTCATAGTCAGAAAGAGGAGGCTGTTGATCCTGCTGTCCTCTAATGTCTTAAATGCCCTTGATGTTACCATTTTAAGCATGCATTCCCCGCAAATTCGAGGGAAGATTGTAATTTGAGCTGAAAGTTCCAGGATAAAATCTAACTAATGGTGTAATTCTGATCTGCTGTGATCCAACAAGATTTGACTAGTATCTGCAATAGAAGTTCAGGCCAAACAACCTATCAGCCAATTCAAAAGCATTGAAAAATCTACTGAAAGCAAATTTAAAGCACAAGAGCCTAAGCACCTGATGTCGTCAGTAGTAGGAGCCCTGCAACTGTGCAAGGCTAAGAATTTAGGTAAGAATTGGATTACAGTGGAACACCATCCCAGCAGTACTTCATTTAAATGGTGGAATAAAGAGTGGAATACCAGATACCTGGCAAATGTAGAGATTACTTGCTATGTGAATGGAAGTTCAGAGATTTGTGGGAAGAGTCACTAGTAGTTTGGCAAAATTATTTTTTTAAAAAATGCAGCTACTTATTGACCTTCAAAGATTAGATGACTCAGATTGTCTGTCAGTAAACATTTAAAGCAGCTAGAATTGGATGAACGTGCCATTTATTACTACATATATATGAAGAGATTAAATGTTTTTCAAAAACGTTGGAAACGCTATGGGAATCATTATGGAGCAGCAAAATGCACTGAGTTGTCTAGAGATTTCATGATCTATATTCAGACAAATATGGAGATTAAAGAAGCATAAAGCAAAAACCAGCAAGCTTTAATTTGAACAGAAGCAGAACAGCTCAAGTAGTACATAGAACAGTACAGCAAAGGAACAGGCCCTTTGGCCCAACATGCCTGTGATGACCATGATGCTGTTCTAAACTAATCCCATCTACTTGCACATGGTCATATCCCTCTAAACTCTGCCTGTTCATGTGTCTGTCTAAATCCCTTGTAAATGTTGCTATCATATCTGCTTCTACCACCTTCCCTGGCGGTGCATTCCAGGCATCTACTACCCGTTATGTGAAAAAGGAAACTTTCCTCATACATGTCCTTTAAACTTTATCCTCTTACTTTAAACCTGTCCCCCCTAGTATTTGGCATTTTCACCCAGAGAGAGAGAGACTCCTATACTCCACCCTATCCGTGCCTCTCTCAATTTTATATACTGCAATCAGGTCATGCCTCTGTCCCTGACGTTCTAGTGAAAACAGTCCGAGTTTGTCCAACCTCTCTTTTTATACCTGATACATTGCAATCTCTTTTGCACCCTCTCCAAAGTGCCCATATCCATCCTATAGTGTGACAACCAAAACTGTGCACAATACTCCAAATGTGACCTGACCAAAGTCTTATATGGTTGTGATGTAACTTGCCAACTTTTTTACTCAGTGCCCTGACTGGAGGTAAGAATGCTGTATGCCTTCTTTACCACCTTATCCACTTGTGTTGCCACTTTCAGAGAGCTATGGACTAGGACCTCAAGATCCCTCTATATCAATGCTCCTAAGGGTCTGGCCATTAACTGTGTACTTTCCTTTTGCACTTGAACTCCAAAAATGCATCACCACACCATTTCCTGGATTAAACTCCATCTGTCATTCTTCTGCCCAACTTTCTAGCTGATCTATATCCAGTTGCAACCTTTGATATCCTTCCTCACTATCCATAACTCCTCTAATTTTTGTCATCTGCAAACTTAACAATCAAGACCACCTGACATTTTCGGCCAAGTCATTTTTATGTATCTTATAAACAACAGAAGCCCCAGTACTGATCCTTGTGGAACACCACTGGTCATAGACCTTCCATCAGAAAAGCACCTCTCTTCATAACTCTCTTCTCTCTTTTATGACCAAGCCAATTTTGCATCCAACTTGCCATCTCTCCATGGACTCCATGCAATTTGATATTCTGGAACAGCCTACCATGACCGATCTTGTCAAATGCTTTACTAAAGTCCATGTAGACAGCAGCTATCTCCTTACCCCCTCAATCATTGCCTCACTTGCTCAAAAAGAAATTCAATCAAGTTTGTGAGACAAGACCACCCTTGCATAAAGCAATGCTGAATGCCCAACTTCACAACATTAGGGAGGGTACTTGTGGATTGGAAGGCAGGGCGTTAGAATTTGGTGTTTTTAAAATGTGGGTGGGAAAGCAGTGTATGGGCCTTTTTAAAGGTGATGTGCTTTTTCTAGGCTTGGATATTAAAACAAATGTCTGTGGGCAGCTTGTGTGTTTGCAGGTACACAGAGCACCTGAATTGTAACATTTGTATCAAAAGACTGGATGGTTTACAGGCTAAGCCACAGTTTTGTTATCAAGACAACAAATTTGAATTAAGCAAATTAATCTAAACCAGGGCTTTAGATACCAAACATCAATTAAAATTTAAATCTGATAGTTTTGACAACATAGGACCAATCCTATTGTTAGAAATTCGTCAAGGGTGTAAAAGATGAGTGCATTTCGAAAATTGGGAGAGAACCAATTGCTATCTGATAAGAGATCAGCGCTCTCAGCTCCTGGAGAAAGCATCATCTAATTAATAAAGATACTGTGGCATTCTGAGCTAATATTCCAGACAGAAGAATTCACAGAGAGAACATTCCTGACAGAAGATCAACGGAGAAGATCACAGAACATTCCAGGAGATGTAACCTGGCTGTAATTTCGAGAGACTGAGTTTTTTTTTTTGTTTAATTTTTGGTTTGTATAAATGGGACTGGTAGTTAGAGAGGACAGTTAGTAGTTAGGGGAATTGTTTTGTTTGTTAATAGTTCAGTTAATTTGTTCACAGTTACAGTTTATATTTCTAATCCTTACTTGTTGATTTATAGTGAGTGTCAGAAGTTTGTTTCATTTAACCAGACTTTATAACTGGTGGTGAGAGACAGGTTATACCACTTTTCACACTTTTAGCAGATTATAGGGTGGGGCGAGCCTCTTTGGGTGTTTCGGTTTTAGTTATCCAGGGGATGGGGTCGATCTCGGCTTGGGGGCTCGTCTGGGATTTGGACAGGTTGGGACTGGTCAGGTCTGCGATTTGGATGGATCTGAACGGATTTGGACAGATCTAGGGTACAAAAGGTCCCAGCAGATTTAAACTGACTTTGGGATTAGTGTCTTAATAAAATTTAAGTGAGAAGTAGATAATCTGTTTAATTTCAGTTGTTTGTTGGTTAAATCAAAAAGTGGAAAAATGGCTCTTAACATTGCTGATGAGCCTCTCCGGGCCAAAGATGCTTCCCAAATTTGCCAAGAAAGTTTTTAGAAAGACAGAAAAAGGAGAAACATTTAGAATTACCAGGCAGGCTAGATTTCGGTTTAACTAGGGATAAGAAAAAAAAGCTGAAAATGTAAAGGAGTTGGTCAAGCATCTAGATACACAAGAGAAACAGTTTAAGTGCAATGGAGTTAGAAAAAATTAAATTGCAAATAAGACAACTGGAGTTAGAAAGTGAACTAAAAAGACGGGAGTTAGAGAACAAAGAGAAAGAAGATCCAGAGCAGAAGGGAAAGAAAGGGAACAGGAACAGTATGAATTACAGTTACAAGCAGAGAGAGAGAAGAAAAAGAGAGGGTTTGAACTTTGAAAGTTGCAAATTAAACAGGATAGCTGACTTAAAATGATGGAAACGAAGGTAAAAGATCGCAGGAGGGTGGTGATGAGCAAACGCATCATAACTAAAGACCTGGTAGGGATATATACAAACATGTCAAAACATTACTAAAATTCAATGAAAAAGGTGGAGAAGCCTTATCTAGTTTGAAAGAATTAAACAGAGCAACTTCAATAGATGGGTGAGGGTATTAAAGATAGAAAAGGCATATGAGGAGTTTAGAGCGATCATTCTGCTGGAGCAGTTTAAAAGCTCACTTCCAGAAATAATAATAACCATGCTGAGTAACAAAAAGTTAAAACAGCAAGAAGAGCTGTAGAGATGGCGGACGAGTACACATTAGTGCATAAATTGAAATCTAGCTTCCGATTGTATTTTCATTGGGTGAGGGATAGAAATTGGGAAAGAGGGAGATCCTTCAATGAAAAACGAAAAGTAGATCACATTGAGAACAGTTCACCATGTGAAAAAAGAGACCCAAGAGGGAGGAAAAAATGGTGAAAGGCCTCAGGTGTTTTCACTGCAATAAGGTAGGACATGCAAAGTCATAGTGCTGGTGGTTTAAGAAAGGCACTGGGGAAAAGGATGTGATAGCAGATGCTAAACCAGTGGGATTAATTGAGGTAGTGAAGGAAATCCGAAGAGAAGTTGAGGAGCTGCAGGAGAGGTTTATTTGGGTAGAACAGGGGAGTAGGTAAAGAAGCTACCGTATTTAGAGATACGGGAGCTGGTAAGTCTTTTCCTATTAGAGATGAAAATATTTGCACCCCTTCTGAAATGTTGCCTGAGAGAGTGATAATCTGTGGAATAATGGAGAGAGAATTAGTGTTCCCCGTGTAAGATAAGGCTAGAAAGTCCAATCAAGGCTAGGGAAATGATAGTGGGAGTGATGGAATAATTGGCTATTCCAGGAATACAGTTGTTCTTGGAAACGATATAGCCACATTAAAGGTGGGAGTGATGCCCATTGTCGTGGAGAAGCTGAAAGAAAACCAGGAAACTAACAAGTTAAAAAGAAAATACCCTGGAATTTTTCTGGACTGTGTGGTGGCAAGATCCCACAGTGATAAGCTAAAACAAGAAGTGAAAACAAAAGAGAAAGATGTTGGAGTTAAGGTCGAGAAGCGATACGAAGGGTTTAGGCCCGAAACGTCAAGTTTTCCTGCTCCTATGATACTGCTTGACCTGCTGTGTTCATCCAGCCCCATGCTTGTTATCTCGGATTCTCCAGCATCTGCAGTACCTTTTATCTCGGAGTTAAGGTCCAGTTGGTTGATACCCTATTTGATGAAATGGTAAAGGAAAAACCTAACCAGGTATAGGATCATGCAGAGGTGTTCATTTCTGAAAGATAAATGGACTTACAACAAAAAGATGAGACCATTAAGGATTTATATCATAAAGCCTACTCGGAAAAGGAATCAGTGTATTCCAGAATGTTATTACCTTGAGTATGAAATCTTAAGGCAGAAATAGAGAGGCTTGGCAAGTTAGTGCACATGAGAAGTGGATGGAAGTTCACCAGATTGTGTTGCTGGTAGAATACAGACAGGAAGTATTATGGGTAGCGCATGAAATTACCTGTAGGACGTCATCTAGGAGTGAGGAAGACTCAGGCTAAGATGCAGAAGTGTTTCTATTGGTCTGGATTGCATAAAGATGTAGTTGAATTTTGCTGTACCTGTCATATGTGTCAGGTGGTAGGAAAGCCACAGGCAATAATAAAATCAAAACCTTTGCCAGTTTCCACATTTTGAAAAATCTTTTACGTGGGTTATGATTGATTCTGTAGGAATTAAGAATCTACTGATCACGACGAAATCATTGCCGATTGTCAGAAAAACCCATCTGGTTCACTAATCCCCTTCAGGGAAGGAAATCGGCCACCCTCACCTGGTCTGGCCTACATGTGACTCCAGGCCCATAGCAATGTGGTTGACTCTTAATTGCTCTCTTAAATGGCCGAGGAAGCCATTTAGTTGTACTGATCGCTGCAAAGTCTCAAAGAAATGAAATTGGACAGATCACCTGGCATTGACCTAGACACCTGGAAAAGACGACAACAGAAACAACCCTATTGACCCTGCAAAGTCCTCCTCACTAACATCTGGGGGCAAGTGCCAAAATTGGGAGAGCTGTCTCTCAGACTAGTTAAGCAACAGCCTGACATTGCCTGTAAGGTATGACTCTAAGTATGACTATGTCCCAGACACCACCATCACCATCCTTGGATATGTCCTGGCCACTGGCAGGACAGACCCAGCTGAGGTGACAGCACTGTGGTATTTGGGCGGGGGGGATGGTATAGCTGTAGGAGTCCTCAACATTGACTCTGGACCCCATGAAGTCTCACGGCTTGGGTTAAACATGGGCAAGGAAACCTCCTGATTACCACATACTGTCCTCCCTCAGCTGATGATTCAATACTCCTCTATCTTGAACAAGACTTAGAAGAAGCACTGAGAATGGCAAAGGCACAAAATATACTCTGGGTGGGGGATTTCAATGTCAATACTGATTGGGCTGATCAGCTCCTAAAGGACATAGGTACTAGACTGGGTCTGTGGCAGGAGGTGAAGGAACCAACAAGAGCAAAACCTCATCCTTCCGATCTGCCAGCTGCAGTTGAATCTGTCCATGACCATCTCCACAAGGACTGTGCGATGGTCACTCTTACTGATACTAAGTCCCGCCTTCACATTGAGAATAACTTGCATCGTGCTGTGTGGCACTATCACTGTGCTAAATGGGATAGACTTCGCACAGATCTAGCAACTCAAGACTGGGCCTCCATGAGGTGCTGTGGGCCATCAACAGCAGCAGAACCATACTCCAGCACAATCTGTAACCTCATGGCCCATCATATCCCCCACTCAACAGAAACAGTAATAAATCTAAGAACTGGGGAGTTTTTAGAAAGTAGCAAAGGAGGATCCAGAAACAGATGGGGAAAGAATAGAATATGAATACAGTCTAGCAAAAAAAGGTGGCCTGTTAAAAAAAACTTTTATGGGTACATAAAAGGGAAGTCTTTGGCTAAGACAAACGTGGGTGCATTACAGGCAGAGTAAGGCGAATTTATAATGGCAAATGGAGAAATGGCGGAGAAACCAAATGAATAATTTGTATCTATTTTCACAGAGGCATATACAAGCAATCTTGCATAATTAGAGATCCTAGTAACTAGAGGGAATGAGAAGTTGAAAGAATTTTTTTATTGGTAAGGCATGTTTTACTAGAGAAATTAATGGAAATGATCTCCAGGACCTGTTATTCTAAATCCCAGAGTATTGAAAGAAGTCTCTTTAAGGATAATTGATACGTTGGTAATCATCTTCTAAAATTATTCATGTCCAAATGGGAAAAAAAGGAAACTAGTATTGGATGTTTTAAAAAGCATTAAAGTAGACAATCCCCAGGACCTGATGGGATCTATCCCAATGTACTAAGATGCAGGAAGAAATTTTTGGGAAATCTTTTTGCGAAATCTTTGTATCCTGCTCACTCCCAGGAGAGGTTCCAGAGAACTGAAGAAGAGCCAACATTGTCCTTGGTTTAAAAAGGGCAAAAGGGGTAATCCGGGAACTTACAAGCCACTGAGCCTTGCGTCAGAGGTAGGGAAATTATTGGAAATGATTCTTAGGGACAGGATTTACTCAAATTTAGAAAAATGTAGTGATAGGCAACATGGCTTTGTACGGGGAAGTCATGTTTCACAAGCTTGCATTTTTGTTTTGAGGGAGTAACAAAGATGATTGAAGAACAGAACAGTACAGCACAGTACAGGCTCTTCGGCCCACGATGTTGTGCCAGACTTTTACCCAAGTCTAATGTCTATCTAGCCTCCACCCCTACCTAATACTATCATCCACATGCCTGTCTAATAGCTGCTTAAATGCCCTTAATGAGGCCGACTCCACTACCCTCTCCGGCAATGCATTCCATGCCCCTACCACTCTCTCTGAGTAAAGAACCTACCTCTGATGACTCCCCTATATCTATCTCCACTCACTTTAAAACTCTGCCCCCTCGTAATAGCTACCTCCACCCTAGGAGAAAGTCTCTGGCTGTCCACTCTACCTATACCTCTGATCATTATTGTACACCTCTATTAAGTCACCTCTCATCCTTTGTCGTTCTAAAGAGAACAGCCCTAGCTCTCTCAACCTTTCCTGCTAAGATCTTCCCTCCATCCAGGCAACATCCTGGTAAATCTCCTCTGCACCTTTTCCAATGCTTCCACATCTTTCCTGTAATGAGGTGACCAGAACTGGACACAATACTCCAGATGTGGCCGAACCAGGCTTTTGTATAGCTGGAGCATAACTTCACGGCTCTTGAACTCAATCCCCCTATTAATGAAAGCTAACACACCATACACCTTCGTAACAACTCTCTCCACCTGGGTGGCAGCTGTCAGGGAACTGGACATGAACCCAGAGATCTCTCTGCTCCTCCACACTGCCAAGAATCTTTACGTTAACCCTGTATTCTGCTTTCAAATTTGTCCTTCCAAAATGAATCACCTCACTTTTCAGGGTTAAACTCCATCCGCCACTTCTCAGCCCAGCTTTGTATGCTATCAATGTCCCTTTTTAACCCAGAACAGCCCTACGCACGATCCACAACTCAACCCACCTTCGTATCATCCGTGAACTTACTAATCCACCCTTCCACTCCTTCATCCAAGATAATCTTTGTCATCCAAGATTGAAGATAGGACTGTGGATGTTGTCTACATGGACTTTAGCAAGGACTTTTTCGAAGTCCCTCATAGGCTGATATGGAACCTGAAGCTGCAGCGAACTGGATTCGGAACTGGCTTGGTCATAGGAGACAAGTAGCGATGGAAGGGTATTTTTCTGACTGGAGATCTGTATCCAGTATGTTCCATTGGAATCAGTGCTGGGAGCCCTGTTCTTTGTAATAGATGTATATTTCTGTATAAAAATGATTTGAAGGAGAATGTAGGTGATCTGATTTCCAAGTTTGTGGATGACAAAGATTAGGAGAGCTGCAGATAGTGAGGAGGGTTTCTAGAGGAAACAACAAGATGTAGATAGGCTGGAGACTTGGATGGACACATGGCTGGTGGCATTTAATCTGGACAAATGCAAGGTGATACGTTTTGGAAGGCCTAGTGCTAGAGGGAAGCATTCAGTAAATGGCAGAAGCCTTAGACACATTAACATAGAGAGATATCTAGGCGTACAGTTTCCTGAAAGTGGCAACAAAGTGGATAAGGTGGTCAAGAAGGCATACAGCATGTTTGCCTTAATCAGTCAGGGCATACAGTATAAAAATTGGCAAGTCATGTTGCAGTTGTAGAGAACTGTACACAGTATTCCAAATGTGGCCTAACTACACTTCTGGTCACCGCACTATCAGAAGGATGTGGAGGCTTTGGAGAGGGTACAGAAAACGTTTAAAAACGGAAAGAACTGCGGATGCTGTAAACCAGGAACAAGAACAGAACTGAGGAAGGGTCACCAGACCCGAAACGTTAACTGATTTTTTTTTTCTTCACAGATGCTGCCAGACCTGCTGGGCTTTCCAGCAACTTATCTTTTTGTTACAGAAAAGGTTTACCAGGACGTTGCCTGGTTTGGAGGGGATTAGCTATGAGAACAAGAGATTGGACAAACTTAGATAACAAGGTGTGGAGCTGGATGAACACAGCAGGCCAAGCAGCATCAGAGGAGCAGGAAAGCTGATGTCCAGACCCAAAACATCTGCTTTCCTGCTCCTCTGCTGCTTGGCCTGCTGTGTTCATCCAGCTGTACACCTTGTTATCTCCGATTCTCCAGCATCGACAGTTCCGACTATCTCTGATTGGACAAACTTAGTTTGTTTTCACTTGAATGTTGGAGTGACTGACAGGTGACCTAATAGAAGCTTATAACATTGAGAGGCATGGCTAATTTGAGTTATAAAGTCATACAGTCCTAAAGCACAGAGACAGGTCCTTTAGCCTAAACTGGTCCATGCAGACCAAAGTGTGCATCTACGTTAAGCCCATTGCTCTGCACTTGCCCCGTATCCTTCTGAACGTTTCCTATCCACATATTTGTTCAAATGCTTTTTACATGTTGTTAATATACCCACCTCAACCACGTCTACTAGCAGCTCACTCCATATGCGTACTACCCTCTGTAAGAAAAAAAAAAAACAAGTTGCTTCTCGGGTTTCCATATATTCTTTCCCCTCTTAGCTTAAACTGATGCTCTCTAGTCCTCGATTCCCCAACCCTGGGGAAAAGACTAAGTGCATTCACCCTATCCATGCCTCTCATGATCTTATACACATCAAAAAGATCCTGCCTCGGTCTCCTGTAGTCTAGAGAAAAACGTCCTAGCTTGTCCAATCTCTCCCTATAACTCAGTCCCTTGAGTCCTGGCAACATCCTGGTAAATCTCCTCTGCGCTCTTTCCTGACCAAAACTGAACGCAGTACTCCAAATGCGGCCTCGCCAACATCCTGTGCAACTGCAACATAACCTTCCAGCTTCTGTACTCAGTGCCCTGACTGATGAAGGCCAGTGTGCCAAAAGCCACCTTCACTGCCCTGTCTACCTGTGACTACACTTTCAGTGAACCATGCTCCTGAACTCTGGGGTCCCTCTGTGCCGCTACACTCCTTAAAGCCCTACCGTTCACCATGAAACTCCCACCTTAATTTGACTTTGCAAAATGCAAAGCCTCATACTTATCTATATTAAACTCCATTTGCTATTTCTTGGCCCACTTCCTCAGCTGATCAAGATCCTGCTGTAATTTCTGATAACTTTCCTCACCGTCCACAATAACACCTCTTTTAGTATCATCCGCAAACTTATTAATCATGCCTTGTACGTTCTCCTCCAAATCATTGATATAGACAACAAACAGCAATGGGCCTGCTACCAACCCCTGAGGCACATCACTTGTCACAGGCCTCCAGTCCAACAAGCATCTTTCCATTATTACTCTTTGGATACACGATTGGCTTGATGGTAGGAAACAATCTGCCAGCTCTCCCTGAATTCCATGCGATCTAACCTTCCAGAGCAGCCTACCCTGTGAAACCTTATCACAGGCCTTACTGAATTCCACATAGACTGTCTACTGCCCACATAGACTGTCTACTGTCAACCTTCCTGGTTGCTTCATCAAAGAACTCTAACAAATTTGTGAAGAATAATCTCCCACACACAAAGCCATGCTGACTACTCCTAATCAAACCCTGTCTTTCTAAATGCATGTATATCCCTCAGAATCTTCTCAAGTAACTCCCCTACCACAGATGTTAAGCTTACAGATCCATAATTTCCAGGTTTTTCTCTGCAGCCCTTCTTGACTAAGGGCACAACATTTGCTACCCTCCAGTCTTCCGGGACCTCACCTGTGGTGAATGATAATGCAAATATGTCAGCCAGGGCTCCTGCAATTTCTTCTCTAGCCTCTTGCAGGGTTCTTGGATATATCTGGTCAAGGCCAGGAATGTAACCACCTTCATGCATTCCAGTACATCCGACACTTCCTGTACTGTGATATGGACTGTCCCCAATGTATTACAACTAACTGCCCCAAGTCGTCTTGTCTGTCTTCACAGTAAACATAGTAGAAATATTCATTTGAGGACCTCACCCATCACCTGCGGTTCCACTCATACATGTCCTCTTTGGTCCTTGAGGGGTCCTATTTCTGTCTGTAGTTATTCATTTTCCTTTAATATACTTAAAGAATCTCTGATTCACCTTAATCTTCTCAGCCAAAGTTATCTCATGCTACCTTTTTGCCCTCCTGATTTCCTCCTCCAGTAAACTCCTGTATCCCCTGTATACATTCAGGGATTCCCTTGATCTCAGGTACAGGCAGCTGAGCCATGCCTTCTCCTTTCTGGTCAAAGCCTCAATATCTCTTGTCATCCACTGTTCCCTATTCCTTTCCCTTCACCTTCACGGAAACATATTGACCCTTGAACTCTAGCTATCATACTTTTAAAGGCCTCCCACTTGCCAGAGATCCCTTTGCCTGCAAACAAACTACCCCAATCAACCCCTGCAAGCTCCTGTCTAATTCCATCAAAATTCACCTTGTCCCAATTTAGAACTTGAACCTGTAGACCGGTTTTGTCCTTCTCCATAACTATTTTAAAATTAATAGAACTATGGTCACTGGTCCTAAAGTGCTCCCCCACTGTCACCTCAGTCACCTGTCCTGTCCTGTTTCTAAAGGGCAGGTCGAGTTTTGCTCCTTCCCAAGGAGGACCTTCTGTATGCTGCTTGAGGAAACTTTCCTGAATACATTTGACAAATTCCACCTCATCTAAGCCCTTAAAATTATGACAATCCCAGTCAACGTTAGGAAAATTAAAATCCTCCACTATGACAACCCCATTGCTCCTGCAAGTCTTTCAATCTCCCTGCATATTTGTTCCTCTAATTCCCATTCTCTATTTGGGGGCCTGTGATACAACCGCAGTAACATCACCATCCACTTCCTATTTATCTCCACCCACAAAGCCTCACTGGGTCATCCCTCAGTTATTTCATCTGACTACTGCTGTGATACTCCCTTAATCAAAAATGCAATTCCTCCTCCCCTCTTTACTCCACCTCTGTCCCACCTGAAGCACCTGTACCCTGGCACATTAAGCTGCCAGTCCTGTCCCTCCTTTAGCCATGTTTCTGTAATGGCTATAATATCCCATTCCTATATACCTATCCATGCCCTGAGTCCATTGGCCTTACCTGTCAGCCCACTTGCATTGAAATAGATGCAGTTTAATCCAACAGGCATCCCTTGCTCTCTGTCCTGTTCCATCTTGACCTGTCTCTTCGACTTGCTATTTATAGCGTCATGCTTGCCTCCCAGCTGTTGAGCATCCCACCCTCGAGCCAATTTAGTTTAAACTCTCCTTTGTAACACTAGCAAATTTGCCTGCCAGGATATTAGTCCCTGTCCAGATCAGGTGCAACCCGTCCCTCTTGAACAGGTCACCCCTGTCCTAGAAAAGATCCCAATGATCCAAGAATCTGAATCCCTGACCCCTGCACCGATTCTTTAGCCATGCATTCATCTGCCATATCATTCTGTTCTTACCCTCACCACCACATGGCACTGGAAGTAATCCAGAGATTACTACCGTCTTCCTTGCCAGGGTAAAAATGTCAGTTACTAGGGTACATAGGTTTAAGTTAAAAGAGGGAAAAGTTTAAAGGGGATGCAATTGCACTTTTTTTTTAAACAGAGATGGGCATATCCATGAATAGGTAGAGAATGGAGGGGTACGGACTGCGTAGAGCCAAGAGATTTCCGTTTGGTTGTCTGTGTAAGCGTGGTGGGCCAAAAGGTCTGTTCCTCTGCAGTACTGTTCTATGCTCTTTGTTCTGGAAAGATTCCTGCAGATAAGAAGGTAGCAAATATCATTCCACCATTTAAGAATGGAGTAGGAGAAAACTGGGCATTATAGATGTGTGATCCTTACATCAGTAGTAGGGAAAATGCTAGAATCTGTTATAGAAGGATGTCATCATGTGGATTTAAGGATTGGCTAACAGACATAAAAGAGAAGGCATAAATGGGTCACTGTCAAGTTGGCAGACTGTGTGACTAGTGGGATACCACAATGATCCGTACTTGGGCCACAGCTGTTCATGGTATGTATCAGATGTAATATTTCCAAATTTGCAGATGGTATGAAGCTATGTGGCCATGTGTTATGAGGAAGATGGAAAGTGGTTTCAGGAGGGTTTGGACAGGTTCTTTGAGTGGGCAAGAACATGGAAGATGGAATATAATGTAGGCAGATGTGACGTTACCTACTTTGATAGGAGAAACATGCACAGAATATTCCTTACATTGTTGAGGTGGGAAAGTCTAGATGTACAAAGATAGCCGTGTCCTTGTCAATAAGTCGCTGAAGTCTAATGTGCAGATGCAGAAAGCTGTTATAAAGGCTAATGAATTGTTAGCCTTTACTGCAAGTAGTGAAGTCTTCCTTCAATTGTGTAAGAGCTAGGTGACCACATCTGGAATACTATGTATAATTTTGATCTCTCTAACTCAGAAAAGATATTATTGCCACAGAGGAAGTGCAACTAAGATTCAGCAGACTTATTCCTGTGATCTCAGGACTATCTTACAAGACAGGAGATTGGGCAAACTGGATCTGTATTGTCTAAAGTTTAGAAGAATGACTGATCTCATTGCAACTTAGAAAATACTTTAAAGGTTAGATGCAAGTAAGATGTTTCCCTGATTGGAGAGTCTAGAATCAGGGCACAATTTAAAAATAAGGGGAGCACCACTTCGCACAGAAATGAGAAGATATTCTTTTATTGAGGGTGGTGAATTTTATGAATGTTCTGCCACAGAGGGCTTGGGAAGCTCAGTCAATGAGTACATTTAAAGTGGAGGTTGATAGATTTTATTATTACCAATGGCATACACGGTTATGGGGATGCTGTGGTAAAATGCAAGTGAAGTGTATAGGGCAGCATAGTGGCTCAGTGGTTAGCACTGCTGCCTCACAACACCAGGAACCTGGGTTCAATTCCACCCTCGGGTGACTGTCTGTGTGGAGTTTGCACGTTCTCCCTGTGTCTGCGTGGGTTTCCTCCGGGTGCTCTGGTTTCCTCCCACAGTCTAAAGATGTGCAGGCTAGGTGGATTGGCCATGCTAAATTGCCCATAGTGTCTAGGGATGATTAGATTAGGTGGGTTGTGGGGGTAATGGGTCTGGGTGGGATGCTCTGAGGGTTGGTGTGGACTTGTTGGGCTGAAGGGCCTGTTTCCACACTGTAGGGATTCTATGTTCAATCGACCATGATTGTGTTAAATAGCAGAGCAGACTTGACAGGCTGAATGACCTGCTTCTGATCCCGATCCCGATCCTATATGTCAATACAGTGTGAAGCTGAAGGAACACAAGCAGGTCAAGCAGCATCAGAGGAGCAAGAAAGTTGACTTCTCGGGTTTACACCCTTCATGAGGAATCCAGAGCCCTGATGAAGAGTGTAAACTGAAACATCACCTTTCCTGCTCCTTTGATGCTGCCTGGCCTGCTGTGTTCCTCCAGCTCCACACTGTATTGACTCTATTGGAGTTTGATTACAATAAATACCTAGAATTAAGTGTCTAATGATGATGAAATCACTGTCAATTGTCAGGAAAAACTCATCTGTTTCAGTAATGTCCTTCAGAGAAGAAAATCTGCCGTCCTTACCTGGTCTGGTCTACATGTGATTCTATACCCCCAGTAAAGTGGCTGAATCTTCACTGCCCTCTGAAATGGCCTAGCAAGCCATTCAGTTGTGACAATTGCTACAAAGTCGCAAAAAAAAAATGAGACTAGACAGACCACCTTGTCATTAACTATTTCCCAAATGATAAAGGGATAAACAGCCCAGTTGACCCTGCAAAATCCTTCATACTGACGCCTGGGGTCTAGTGCCATAATTGGGAGAGCTGTCTCCAACAACACCCTGACATAGTCATACTCATGGAAACGCACCTTACAATATTTTAGAGATGACCGTCACCATCTCTGAATTTGCCCTTCAGAAAGGAGTTGCCCTGGGAGTCCTCAACGTAGGCCCTATACAGCATAAAATCTCACGATACCAGGTCAGACATGGGCAAGGAAACCACTGGAAGAATACTGCATACTGTCCTTCCTCAGCTGATGAATCAGTACTTCTCCACATTGAACACCACTTAGAGGAAGCACTGATGGCGGCAAAGATGCGGACTGTACTCTGGGTGAGGGATTTCATTTTACACTACCAAGAGTGACTTGGTAACGGTAATGTTAATTGAGCTGTCGAGTCCTAAAGGACATTGCTGCTACATTGGGCTCTAAGCAGGTGGGGAATCAACAAAAGGGAAAAACATACTTGACCTTATCCTTACTAATCTACCAGCTGTAGATGCATCTGTCCATGACGGTATCAGTAAGAGTGACCACCGCACAGTGCTTGTGGAGACAAAGTCCTGCCTTAACATTGAGAATACCCTCCATGTTGTGTGGCACTATTACTATGCTAAATGATGTACCACTCATGAAGTTCTGCCTTCATTTTCTGAAGGGCAACTAGGAAAGGGCAGTAAATGCTGGCCAGCTAGCAACACCCACGTCCCATGAGTGAATGAAGTCAAAAAAAAACCTTGCACCAAGTCGTGTGGCACAATCACTGATATAAATGGGATAGACTTCAAAGCGATCTAGAACTCAACTGGTGTCCATGAAGTGCTGTTGGCCAAGAACAGTAGCAGAACCATACTCCGATACAATCTGCAACCTCATGGCCCGGCACACCCCTCGGTACGATTACCATCAAACCAGGGAATCCATACTGGCTCAAGGAAGAGTGCAAGAGATCACGCTAGTAGGAGCATCAGGTGAAAATGAGTTGTCAATCTAATGCACAAATTGGACTAAAAATAGCATAAGCATGATGTACCATATAATAAGTTGCTCAATGTAATCTTCCTATCCATTTTACATGATTTCTGTGGCTCATGTAAGTGTATAAAATAACCAGCAGAGGTCACTGCAGCAGTCTTTGTCCTTTCAAGTAAAATCTTAATTATTTTTCCCGTGGCTCCCTCAAGTCCAGAGGATAAAGGTGATCACATCCGACACACTGCTGGTTTGCCCAGACTTGACCAGAATTCCTTGTCAACATCAGTTACTGTCAGGATTCATTCTGCTCTGCACAAACTGCCCTCTGTTTCTGCATCGTTGTGCTGTAACAAAAATAATTGCTAACAATATTTTTCTGGTAACAGTGGTTTCCTTAACCACCTACTCAGCTCCCCCTCCACCCTTTTGTTCAACGAGCACAAGGAATTCATAGACTATTTTGTCAAAGAAGATGAGTCCATCCTTTCAGCAGTGTTTGCTGTTTCATCTCCTTCTTCCTCACCCATCAAACCTAAACGTGTTCTTCTGGCTACATGGGGTGGGGGAACCATGTAATCATAGTATAATCTCACGTGTTTCCTAGATTTGCGAGAAAGTAAGTCATTGCAGAAGGAATTTAGTTTTTAATTTGAAAGTCATGCTTTCTGTCTTTTGCCACGTGCTTGAGTTTCTTTGGAACAGCTGAAAGCAGGCATATAGCCACTGCATAAGTCTCTGTCAGTGTTGCTGTATAACTTTCTTCTCATCACCTTTGCCTCATTCTTTTTGTTGAGACAACGATTTTACAAAGAGCAAGGGAGAGAGTTGAATTATGTTCTTTCCACAATTTGGTTAATGTTTCACTATTATGTTGACGTTGAGAACATTTTACAGTGGAATTCCCGTTTCCGAGTTTGACTCATTACCACATGTGTGTTTGCAATGCCAAGGCATAGAAGGTTACAGGTCAAGTGCCAAGAAATGGGATTAGAATAATTAGGTGCTTGTTTTTGACCTGCAGACTCATTGGGTCATAGGGCATTTTTCTGTGTGGTAGAGCTCTTATCACACTGACATCTCTCTACTTGTCTTACAGATGAAAAGTTCCTTGACTGAAATTGTTCATCTTGCTGCAATGGATACTGACTCTTGGGTTCAGATGGTGGCAGATATTCTAAAAACCTTCCCTGAAACCGGCTCCCTCAACCTTGAACTTGAGGAACACAATCAGAATCTGCAAGAAATTCTTGGGGAACTCCGAGAAAAAGGTACTTCGTGGTTCAATTCCACTAGATTCTCAAATTTGACAATTTAAACAGTGTTATTTACATTTACTTTACATGAAAACAAACCATTGTTGCTAAAATGTAGAGTGCCTGAGTTCAGTAAATAGTTCTAACGTTCAGATTTTAGTTAATGGGCTTTCTTTAAGTAACATAGCATGCTGTGGTATCACAGTACAATACTGGTACATCAGAATCTCTACTTTTTATTCTGATTGCACTCCTTTCAGGCTACTTTCCAAATTGCTATAAGCTGCTGCATACTTAAATAAAATAATATGTTTCCCACGCCTACCTGTTATGAATTTTTCCCAATTATCTTGGTTCCCTGGTTTCTGGCCCTCCTGCTGGTGGCACAATTCTTCCTGTCCACTCTGTCAAAACCATATATAATTTTTGGACACTTCTGTTAAATTTTGGAATATTGGTACCTGATATGTTGCATTATTCGCAGCTGCCAAACAGGACTTGCACTAATGACAGCCAGGTTGACCTGAGCAGGAGTAGACCTGTTGTGGTTCAACTTCACAGTTCATCAGGAGACTCAGGTTCAGGATATGATCATTTATTCATGTACACGAGGAAAGTTGATCTTAAACATTCTAAGACTGAACTTTGGCAAAAATCCACAAGGTCTCATCTCATTTCTTTTATATGTTAAGTCACGTATTCAGATTCTGATTGGATCAGCGTACATAAATAAGAACTAGGAGAAGGATAGGCAATACCGTCCTTTGAGTCCGCTCCACCATTTGGTGTGATTGGTATTATGGCATACAATGGTATGCTAACTAGATGTCACTTATTCCCCACAATATGTGCATCAGGCATTGTTCATATCAATCCAAAGCCCCTCCTTATCCTGCTGGTTGTGCAGTCGAGGCTGCAAACTTGTTTGTCACTCACTCCTGAACTTGGCTCTTTGCCACTAAAATAAAACTAAGAACTTTTCTAGATCGTCATAGTGTCCCTGCAGTGTGGAGACAGGTCCTTCGGCCCAACAAGTCCACACCGACACTCAGAGCATCTTACCCAGACCCATCCCCCTATAACCCACCTAATCTACACATCCCTGAACGCTATGGGCAATTTAGCACGGCCAATCCACCTAGCCTTCACATCTTTGGACTGTGGGAGGAAACAGGAGCACCCGGAGGAAACCCACGCAGACACGGGCAGACAGTCACCCGAGGATGGAATCGAACCCAGGTCCCTGTCGCTGTGAGGCAGCAGTGCTAACCACTGAGCCACCATGCCACACAATAAACTGTGGATGATGAAGATCTGAACCAAAAGCAGAAACTTCTGGAGAATCTCAGCATTTCTAGCAACACGTTGGAGAGAAAAGAGAATTAACATTTTAAGTCCAATGACCCTTCAGAGCAGACATGTTCTGAAGAAGGGTCACTGGGTTTGAAATATTAACTTTGCTTTCTCTTCGCAGTCGCTGCCAGACCTGAGTTTTGCCAGCAATTTCTGTTTTTGTTTCTGGTTCTTTGCCATTCTGTTCTTGGGTGCATCTGCTAATCTATGTTCTATTTGCAGTTACCTTTGGTAGAACACTTCTAACTGAATCTGCATTTTTAACCCTTTCAGACCAGTCAACCCATCAAGCCTGCTCCACCTTTCAATTAGATCATGGCTGATCATTGATCTCCAGTGCCTTTTCCACACTCATGACATAAAGGGATATGAAGTTAGTCTCCAGAAATCTATCAGTTTCTGCCTTGAACATGCTCTGTGTGGTTCCGCAGAGCATTCCAAAGACACTCCACTCTGAGTGATGAAATTCCTCCTTGTCTCAGTCACAGGATAAGGGCCATTTAAGATTATGCCCCTAATTTTGGACTCACCAGGCAGGGGATACAGCTACTCTACATCCACCACATCACGGCCTGTAAGAATTTTGTTGTTTCAATGTAAACTTCATTCTACGAAACTCCGGACAATACAAACCTGGTCTTCTTAAAAGAAAATTTCACTGTGTCAGGATTAATGTGGTCAACTTCTGTTGTATTCCCTGTATGGTGAGTACATCCCTCTTTTGATCAGGGGATCGATACTGGGCACAAAATGCAGGTGGAGCCTTGAGGTCTAACCAAGATGTCTTACAACAGCAGCAAGACATCTTTACTCTTGTAATCGAACCCCATTGTGATGAAGGCCAGTGTACCATTTCCCTTCTTAAATGCTTGCTGCACCTGCATGCTAACCTTTAGTGAATAAAGACACGCCGGTCCCTTTGGATGCCCATACTTCTCAACCTCTCACTGTTGAAGAAGTATTCTGCCTTTGATTTTTTTTTCTATGACAATGAATAACTCCATAGTTATTCTGTAGGGGATACTTATCCATATTGAAGGACTACATGGGAAAAGTGGAGCATATGGAACTATTTGGACACCTTCTGGATTGAAAAGGGTTTTTACCCTTCATTTCTCAGAAAATGAGGTCAGTAGTTTAACATGTGCTCTGGTCTATCTGCTGTTTACAGAAAGTCATCCTCTCTCCTTAAAAACAGGGTTACATTTGCTCCTTTCTAGAACCTACTGGCTCATCTTGGGATAATGCGATGGAAATCAAGCTCCATGGTTCCTGGGGTCGTCACAGTTGTGACAAACTGATTTAAACCAACAAATTGCCTGCTTTTACCCAACTGTCTAATTCATAGTAAATGAATATGAACACCAGGTTTTATCATTAACAAGAAAATAACTGTTTATGGTCATCAATCTCTTTTCAATCAATGGTAAGAAAGAAATGTGAATTGTTAACTTATAAAGCTAATGTTCTGGGGCATGGGTTCAGACTGAACCATGGCATATAGTGAAGTTTGAATTAAATAAAATCCTGGAATAAAATGCTAGTGCAATGGTGACAAATGTTGATTGTTGTAAAAATCTATCTGGTTTACTATGGACCTTTAGGGAAGAAAATCTGCCATTCTTACCTGGTCTGGCCCACGTGCGACTGCAGACTGACAGCAATGTCATTGACTCTAACTGCCCTCTGGATAACTAGGGATGGGCAATAAATGCTGGTCTAACCAGTGACGCCCATATACCATAAATAAGGGTTTAAAAAAAACCTCAAGATCTACCCCTTTTTAAAATTTTTCCTGCACACATTAGCAGACACACAGTCAAGGCTGAAGAATAATACAGCTACCAGGATATTTTCCACTGCTTCCACACACAGGATGGAGAGAGACATTTGAGTGCATTCCGTTTTCAGGCTAGAAGTTTCTCCTGTATTGTCCAAACACACCACTGAAGCTGTAGTCCAGGAATCAATTGCAAAACTGTTACTATGATGAGCACACCTGAAACCTCTCAACTGGTCCTGGTTGCTCTTTTGATGAAAAGACTGTCACTGGGCAAATTTACTCTGAACACCTACAAATACACACGCATGGTCACACACAATGCTGATGTACCTAATACCCTCTCCCATGCTTAAATAAGACAGTGTTGTAGATACAACTCAATGAATTCCAGTAATTTGTGTTTAAAACTGCAGCATCCTCTTTCACAGTTTCCTTTGTTTGAAGTAGTATTTCTTCCCATTTTTTTTAGTCCATTGTTTTAAAACAAATTGGTCTTTATAAAAGAATAACCACCAATGCATCCAATATCTTCATAGCTGCCTCCTTCAGCACTGAGAGATGTAACTCATTTGGCCCAGGGGATTTATCAACATTGAATCCAGTTAACTTTTCAAATACTACAACAGTTCTTCACAAATGCTCATTTCTATTAGTTCCACAGTTTTACAAGTCCCTTGGTTGCCTAGTATTTCTGGGAGATATTCTGTGTCTGTCTTGGTGGAAGAAAAATCAGCTGTTTAGTTTCTCTGCCATTTTCCTGTTTTCCACTGTAAATTCTCCTTTTCCCACCTTTGGTAGGCCTTGTTAATCTATTCCTTTTCATAAATCTGAAGTAGTTTTACAGTTCAGCTTTAAGGTCCTCACTAGTTTGCATTCATTCTCTCTCCATTTCCTTGATCTGTTTCTTGGTCTTTCTTTGGGTTCTAAATTGTTTCCAAATCTTTGAACTTGCTCTTTTTTTCCCAGTTTCCTTTTATAAACTACTTATTTTCATCTAATGAGTCTGGTTTTTTTTTTTAACTGGTTTGTTTATCTTTGCCTTTTGATTCAACCATTAAAACCAAGTCACCCCTCACTGTTCTAAATTCCAGTGGAAACGAGCCAAGCATGGCCAATTTTTCCTCACAAGAAGCCCCACTCATTCTTAGTGTCAATTTAGTGGGTTACTATCCACAAGTTGTAGATTCAAAATTATTGGCAAAAGATCCAAATGAGATGGGGGAAAATTTCCACAAGTAGTTGACGAAAGCCGAATGATCGAACTGAAAAAATGGTTGAAACCAACTCTCTAAATTATTTTAAAAGGGAGTTGAAAACTTATTTGAGGATGAAGAACTTACAGGGTTTCAGTCAAGAAATGGAGATGTGGAGCTAAGTGTGCCTGTGCTTTTAAAAGAGCCAGCAAGGGCAGAATGGGTTGGTTCTGTAATGAGCAAGTTAGACAAACAAGAGCCAGTGGATGTGATCGACGTGGATTTCCGGAAGGCCTTTGACAAAGTGCCGCACAGGAGGCTGCTAAATGAGATCAGAGCCCGTGACTTTCGGGGCATGGTACTAGCACAAAGAGGATTGGCTATTTGGTACAAGGCAGATAAAGAGGTCTTGTTCAGGATGGCAGCTGGTGACTAGTGGAGTTCCGTAAATGACAGTATTGGGACCACAATTATTTAATTTATACATTAATGATCTGGATGAAGGAACTGAGGGCCTTGTTGCTAAGTTTGCAGATGACCCAAAAATAAGTGGAGGGATAGGTACCATTGAGGAAGTACAGAGGCTGCAGAAGAACTTGGATGGGCTAGGAGCATGTATTCCATCTGCCACTTCATTGTGCGATGTGGCAAAACGTGAGGCTATACATTTTGTTGGGAAGAATGGAGGTGTAAACTATTTTCTGGACAGGGAAGGACTTCTGAAATCTGAAACAAAGGGACTTGAGAATCCTAATTAAGGATTCTCTTAAGGTTCATTTGGTGGTTAGGAAGACAAATGAAATGTAGGCATTTGTTTCAAGAAGGCTAGAATATGAGAGCAGAGATGTACAGCTGAGGCAGTATAAAATTCTAGTCAGACTGCATTTGAAATATTGTGAGCAGGCTTGGGCCCCACATCTAAGGAAAGATGTGCTGGTGTTGGAGGCAGCCTAGAGGGAGGTTTACAAGAATGATCCCAGGGATGAAGGGCTTGCCATATGAGGAATGGTTGAGGATTTGGGTCTGTACGTGCTGGAGTTTAGAAGAATGAAAGGGGATCTGATTGAAACTTACAGGATATGAGGGGCCTGGATAGAGTGAATGTGGAGAATTATGTTTCCACTAGTAGGAGAGACTTAAGACCTCGGAGCACACCGTTTCAGTGAAGAACTGAAATGAGGAGGAATTTCTTTAGCCAGAGCTTGGTGAATATGTGGAGCTCATCGCGGCAAAGGGCTGTGGAGGCCAAGTCATTAAGTGTATTTAAGACGTAAATAGGTTCTTGATTAGTAAGGATTATGGGAAGAAGGTGGGAGAATGGGGTTTAGAAACATTGCAGCCATGATTGAATGGTCAAGCAGATTCATTGGCCTGAAAAACCTAATTCTGCTCCTATATCTTATGGTCTCGTGGTTTTCTCTGGTGTATGATTCTAATCCAAAAAATGTTTTTAACTATCACTGGGCCTTGTCTCCTTTATTTAATATGTTTTCTCTCTAAACAGTTAATGAATGTGAAGCCTCTGCGATGTTGCCTTTGGAGTGCCAGTATTTGAATAAAAATGCTCTGACGACTCTTGTGGGACCTCTCACACCCCCAGTGAAGCATTTTCAGCTTAAACGAAAACCCAAAAGTGCCACGCTTCGAGCAGAACTGTTGCAAAAGTGTAAGTGACTCAAGGAATACAACTAATCTAACACATAGAGGACCTAGGTTGTAAGAGTGTTTTTGGTTAAACAGGGCAACTATACTTCTCTAATGGTCTTATGCTTTAATTTTATTTGGGCAAAAAAACCAGAAGACTCTAGGTTTGTTTTCATTCCTGAGCTAAGATGGAGTAAAATCAGTGTGGGTACTTGTTGCTGATTGCTGTGCTGTGATCTCTGATGAAAATGGGTTTGTGATGATGTTAGATGGGAGAATCACCGCGTGGTGTAATGCCTGCCATTTTTGAATAATCTAGCAAATTCAGTACCCAGGCTGTTCATTGGACAAAGCAGGAAACTATAGTGCACTTAGCCTAACATCTATCACAAGATTCTAGAATCCATTATTAAGGAGGTTCTAGTAGGATACTTATGTCATGAATTACTCCAATCAGGCACAGTGAACATGGTTTTGTGAAAGGGGTATCTGTTAGTATTTTTGACAAAGTAACATTCACTCCAGATAGAGGGAAATTGGTAGATGTTTCATTTATTTGTGTTTAAGAGTTCAACGGCAGTTGATAATGGACTTCATCAAATGTTAATACACCAGAAACGAATATATGGTCCATGAGTAACATATTCACATAAATAAAGGATTTGTTAGCCAATGGTAAGCAGAATCTAAAGATAAATGAGTCTTTTACAGGTTAGCAACCTGTAACTAGTGGAGTGCCACAGGGTTTAGTGCTGGGCCCTCAAATATTTACAATCTACGTCAATAATTTGGATGAGGGGACTGATGCACGGTAGTTGACTTCGCAAATGAGAGCAAGATAGATCAAAAGGAGAGAGAGAGTCTGCAAAGGGATGCAAGTTAAGTAACAGGTCAAAAATGTGGCAGAGTTTTTTAAAATTCATTCATAGAATATGGGCATCGCTGGCTGGCACAGCATTTGTTGCCCATCCCTAGTTACCCTTGAGAAGTGCTGAGCAGCTGCCTTGAACTGCAGCAGTCCATTTGCAGCAGGTAGACCCACAATGCTGTTAGGAAGGAAGTCCCAGAATTTTGACTCAGTATAATTTGTAAATGTGAGCTTGTCATTTTGGCAGGAAGAATAGAAAATCTGTATCCTATTTAATTGGAGACAGAGTGCAGAACAGATAGATTTAGATATCCTGGTTCATGAATCTCTCAAAATTAGTATGCAGATACTGCAATTGATTTAGAAGGTAGATTGAACATTGTTAATTGCAGGGGAATGGAATCTAAGAGTAGAGAGGTTTTACTGCACTGTACACTGCATTGGTGAGAGTACATCAGGTGTACTGTGTACAGTTTGGTCTCCTTCTTAGAAAAATAATGGTAGAAGCAGCTTAGAGAAGGTTTAGTTGACACATTCCTGCGATGAAGGGCTTACCTTACAAAGAAAGGTTAAGCAGGTCAGGCTTATATACATTAGAGTTAAGAAAAATGAGTTGAGTGGATTGAGACATTTAAGATTTTGAGATGAATGGATAGGATAGTTATTAGGAGGTTGGTTCCTCTTACAACAATGGCTACAGCTAGGGGTATAGTTTAAAAACAAGAGATTTAATTTTTTGAGGTGAGGATGAGGAAGAGTGGGTTCTCTGAAGGGGGGTAGAGTTTGGAGTTCTCTTTCCCCAGAAGATAGCGAAGGCTGGATCTTTAAATTTAATCAAGCTGAGTTGAACTTTTAATGGGCATGAAAGTCTAAGGTTATGAAGTACAGACAGGAAAATGGGGCTGAGACGACAACCAGATCAGTCATGATCTTAGTAAGTGGTACAGCAGGCACAAATGACCTACTTCTTCTAAGATGTGTTCCTACATTTGGTAGTTAAAATCTAATTTGCCAGGCTATGAAACTGATTACACTAAATCTGATTATTTGTAGGATAATATGTAAAATAATGACCATGAAAAGCAGTTAACTTTTTTTAGAAAGTAATTCACAAATGGTTAATTTAATGTTCTCCAGAAAAGGGGACTTGCTGCAATCCACACAGTTCGACCTCCAAACTGTGGTGAACCTATTAATGTATTCAGAGCAATTAGGAGTAAACGATAAATGGACTTGATATGAGGAGCTGTATTGTAATGATTAGCCAACATAGCTTTCTTTCATTCATTCATGGGATGAGGGCATTGCTGGCAAGGCCAGCATTTCTTGCCCAACCCAGTTGTGCAGTTAAGAGTCATCCATATTGCTGTGGGTCTAGAGTCACACAAAGGCCAGACAAAGTAAGGATTGCAGTTTCCTTCCCTAAAGGGCATTAGTGAACCAGATAAGGTTTTCCAGTAATCAACAATGCATTCATGGTGATTAGACTCTTAATGTCAAATTATTTTTATTGAATTCAAATTTCACCATCTGCCGTGGCAGGATTTGAACCTGGGTCCCAGAATATTACTTGGATCTGTGGATTAACAGTCCAGTGATAAGACCATTAGTCCATTGCCTCCCTTCGCTTGCCTCACAAGTACAAGTAAACAGAAAGGAGATGGTCGCTTGAATGTGGTACTGCAGAGTTGACTGTGCTTACGGTACTGTACCCAAGTAATAGTTGGCATCATCAGGAAGGGAAGGAATGAAAATGAAAAATTGGGGGGGAAAAAATTGTTGTTTTAAAAAGGCAGACTGAAAAATGCTGCTCCAATAACTTACAACATACAATGCAATATTTAGGTTGAAGGGCAGAGTAGTTCTTTGTATTTACTGTTATTTGTGTATTTGCCTCTGTCAAAAGTTATAGATTTAGTGGAGTGTTATTTCTATTTGGTGCATGAAGTTATTCAAGAGATAATGAGCCTTAGATTTATATTTGAGCTTAAATTAACTTTTCAGGAATTTTTCAATTCTCCCATCCTTAGCTAAAATGTCTGTCTCTATCTCTGCTGTTTAACCTTCTTTAGGAAATAATTTCCAATATATATATTTTATTGTTTTTCAGCAACAGAAACTGCACAGCAGCTCAAAAAGACCTCAGGAGTGCCTTTAGCCAAAGGGAGAGGTTTGGTTAAGAAGCTCGATACCACCAGTATGTACTAATAGTTATTGGGGTATAGTTCAATTAGTCTTCAATGTAGTAATGTATCTTGACAGAATGAGGGCGGCACAGTGGCTCAGTGGTTAGCACTGCTGCCTGACAGCACCAGGGACCCAGGTTTGATTCCACCCTCAGGCGACTGTCTGTGTGGAGTTTGGACATTCTCCCCATGTCTGCATGGGTTTCCTCCCACAGTCCAAAGATGTGCAGGCTTGGTGGATTGACCATGCTAAATTTCGCATAGTGCTCAGGGATGTGTAGATTAGGGGGATGGGTCTGGGTGGGATGCTCTGAGGGTCAGTGTGGACTTGTTGGGCTGAAGGGCCTGTTTCCACACTGTAGGGATTCAATTCTATGAACTTCTAATAGCAGATGGAAAATGTGAAAGTTTCATGCTAATTGTCTTAAGTAGAGTAATTTTTTGAACATTTTATCTTTGGAAAATATGCTTGTTTTGCACCTAATAGTTAAGCTAAAAAGGCTGCTTTTTTTTCTTTAAAAATGAACTTGTGATTTTCATGTATTTATAACAATGATTTAACTACACAGCTCCCCTCAAAGGGATTCCAAAGCAAGCTCCTTTCCGGAGCCCCACTACTCCCAGTGTGTTCAGTCCATCAACAAACAGAACGCCAATGGCTGTTCGGACGCCTATGCGCAAGGAGAGAGGTGTAAAGGTGAGTTCAGTCGGTTGCAGAGTTCGCATTTTTAACAGTTTGGAGACTCTGCTAATGAGTTAAGGTATTTTGGGATTTTGTAGCTATGGTCTTGAGCACAACTTTATTCGTCATTAGTTGGTCATTGTGTGAACGTTGCATGGAATTTTAGTTTAACCTGGTGGAATTATTTTTGAGCAGCTGATGTTGCCACACTTGCAGAAATAATCTCATTTTATTTTTACTTGAAAAATCAGCATCTTTAAAGCAACATATTCAGTGAATGTTCTTTTTGTTGCTGTGGAACGTAAGAACCAGAAGCAGGGTTCTGGCCTTTCAAGCCTGCTCTGCCATTCAACAAGATCATGTCTGATCTTTTCGTGGCCTCCGTTCCACTTATCCATCCTCTCATCATAACTCTTAATTCCTTTACTATTCAAAAATTATCTATCCTCGCTTTAAAAACATTCAATGAAGAAGCATCAACTATTTCACTGGGCAGGGAATTCCACAGATTGACAACCCTTTGGGTGAAGAAGTTCCTCCTCAATTCAGCCTTAATTCTGGTCGCCATAATTTTGAGGCTGTGGAATTGGATTGACATGTTTAGGGACTTTATCTTAATTAAGAAGAACAGTGCTTAACAAATTATTTTGAGATCAATCAGATACCATTACATGTGCTACCACCCATTTCTCTCCCTCCACCACCACCACCACTTTCCCTCCACCACCCCCGCTCCCCACCCCCGATCCCGGCCACCTCCAAACAAAGAGCTACCAAGTTTTCTAAGATGACAAATCATTTATTTTGTAATTGCAACCTGGGTGGAGACAACCTTAACTTTATCTTGGCCTCCTTACTGCAAAGTCTGGACTTCATTTAAAGCCCTAAATGTCAATGCCAACCTAAAGTGCTTCAGTCTATCTGTATATCTGAGGAATTGTCATTCATTACTGTCAGTGTGCTGAATTACAGAGATGCATTTATTGGGATAGATAGAGGAGGTCTTCCATCTGCCAAATTTTTGCCAACTCACTTAACTTCTCTATTCCTTTGCAGATTCTCTACCTCCTCTTGACAACTTACTTTGTTACATATCTCACTTTCATCAGCAAAGTTAGCCTATCTTGCATTCAGTCCCCAAATCCAAATCATAGGAACAGGAGTAGGCCATTCATCTCCTGAAGTCTGTTCTGCCATTCACCAGCATCATGGCTGATCTGTGGGGTCTAACTCCATTCTTCTGTCTTTGGCTCATATCCCATAATGCCTTTTGATCATTGATATAGGTTAGAAATAGTTGAGGACTCAGCACTGATCCATGCAGTACATAAGAACCATTGATTTGTTACTCAATGATTTCATTGCTTCTCTCAAATCTGTTGGTTCTATCATTTCAACAATGTAAACAGTGATTTCTGAACTTGGAAAATATCATCAGTCAGAAATATTGACATTTTGATGCCTGATTTTGCATGAAATATTGAGGTCATATTACCAAAAATAGCTACAATATTAATGTTGTCCTTTTTGTTTTGTTCTAGTTGCTGGATATATCAGAGCTGGATATGGTAGGTGCTGGTCGGGAAGCAAAAAGGAGAAGGAAGACATTAGGTTTGTAAAATCTGACTTTGTTGCAAAGTCTCATGTTATTTGAGGCATGAAAGAGATTTGAGTGTGAAGCAAGTTTGCCTTCCAATCTCATTGCTCTGTCCTTCCTCATGCATACAAAGGTGTTTGCTATGACATTGACAAGTTCATACGCACTCAATCAGGGAATGCAAATCGTAGTGAATGATTGACAAACCATTCTATTGTTGTAGTCCAAATGAGCACCATAATAATTGCTTTAAAAATAGGAAAAATGTTTAACTGTTTCATGCAGAATGGTCAGTAGTACTTCCAGTTAAACATCTTTAACAAAAGAAAAAGGATAATGTCATAGAATATTACAGCATAGAAACAGGCCCTTTTGGCTCACCATGTCCATTCCAACCCATCAAACAGCAACTGCAATAATCCCATTTAGCTGCACTTAGTTCATATCTTACTGTGCGCTGGCATTTTAAGATGCTTCTTAACTGCCGCCTGTATCATCCTCTTTGGGCAGCACGTTCCATTTTCTACCATTCTCTGGGTGAAGAAATGCTTCCTGTGCCTCTCAACTACTTGCTCCTCGACTTAAACTTATGCCCTTTGGTCTTGGGCATGTCTGCTGTGGGGAAATGATTCTCATGATCTACCCTGTCTGTGCCTCTCATAATTTTGTATACCTCAATCAGATCTCATCTCAGCTGCCTGTAGTACAAGGAAGAAAACCAAGCCTATCCAGTCTCGTCGTTGCTGAGCATTTGCATCCTAGGCAACATCCTGGTGAATCGTCTGTGCACAGTCTCCAGTGCATTTACATCCTTTTGAGAGTGTGGCAACCAGAATTGCTCACAGTATTCTATCTATGGCCTCACCATTGTTTTATCGAGTTGACATATATTGGACCCATATCCAAGCCTTCCCAAAGTGGGTGGGTTCGCAACCCCATGTGGTGTTGTGAGTTCCAAGGCAGCAATAGCTGCTGTGAGTTATAACAACTCCATTTTCCCTGTAGCTGACAGTTCCTCACTTTCTCGGGCAACCCCCCTCTCTGTTCCTACGCACGGGGTCATGACAATTTTCAACCCTCAAAATGGGGTCAAAATGGCAAAATGTTTGGATAGCTTTGTTTCAAACCACATTTGTGGTCCATCGTATCTCTTCTGTTGTAATTGCTGCTCACTATCTACAGGCCTTCGTAGGCTTCTTGCTCACTAATGGATAAATTTCTTGCTCTCGCTAAGGATTGCAAATCATTCTATGACCTTGTATCCCCCACGTCTGGAATTTTGTTTTTAGATCTACATATTAATTTTCATCCTCTGCTACTCTGAGTTTACCTCTTTCCCTCTATTTCTGCTGTCACCTCCTGCCATTACCAGTGACAGAGCCTTCAGTATCTGGAACTTCCTTGCTAAGCCTGTTTCTAGCCCCTTTTGCAATGTCTCTTGCCTTTTCAGATGCTTCCTCAAAATATGCCTCTGCTACCAGCCTTTCAAACTTTCCCCAATCATCTTCACTGCTCCTACCCTGATCATCTCTCCTCTCCACCTTTCACCTCCACCCACCTCCATTTTACAAAATTGGTAGCTTTTATTCAGTTATAATCCTATAATTCAGATCCACAGAGGAAGAGGAACTGTTACACAGGCACGTAATTATTCTACATGACTTTGTAACTTGACTTGTAACCAGTTGTACAATACACTTAAATTTTCACTAAAACACTTTGAAATGCTGGTAGTCTTGCTTCATTTTCTTAATGCTGTACTCAATATTGGGACTTTCTTTTTTATGAAAATAATCTGGGATCCCTTTGTCAAAATATGCAATTATATTTTCTAATCTGCAACTGAAAGCATTAGTAAATTGACCTGAATCTTCGCAGACTGATAGAACTGTCTTGCAGTTTCTCTTGACAAACATTGAACATGATGTTCCAAATTTCTCATGCTACACAGTTTGAGGCATCGAATGACACCGTTCTGAGGAAAGATCACCAGGACCTGAAACATTAACACTGACTTTTTTCTTCACAGATGCTGCCAAACTTGCTGAGCTTTTCCAGCATCTTCTGTTTTTGTTCCTGATTTACAGCATCTGCAGTTCTTTTGGTTTTTACTATGTAAATAAGGCCCAGGTATTGCAATCAGTGTCCGAGTCCTACTTCCATCTGTGATTGGATTAAAATGTGCTACTTACCTTTTAGATGTCTTCTGTGTTTAGGAATTCTCAAATCCAGCAAGAAAGAGAATCAGTGTAGAAACTATGCTCCTTTTGCTGCAGTCAGTGTGCTTTGGAGTTGATTAAGAGGTGAGGAGAATGTGGCAGTCCAGTTAGCCAGGAACTAGATGAGCTTTTTAATCTTCTAACTTTTCTTGGGTAACTATTAACCTTAAATGAGATGGAACCCTCTGAAAAATCCATCTTTTTTATGTATTCTTTTGGATATTCCTGGGTACAGGAAAATTGCCCATGGAAAAGTTTAATTTCTTGGGCATGTCCCATATAGACAGCTGCAATCTGGAATTCTTCATGGTCTTGACATGCAATTCCAGCCAACGCTACTCCTAAGCCTTTCTGGCCATTGGAATAGTGTTTCACTGGGTAAAAATATGGCATATCTAAAATCTGTAAAATCTGTTATGAGTAAGTGGTTTGGGTTAGAATCCAATTCAAACTTCTCTGCTGTTTGCTCAGTTCCTGTCTGAAATTAATTTGGGCATCTCAACCATTCTTTTAGTTGCATGGGTTTATTCTTTTTGACAAAAATTTACATTTGAACTGACAAATCTCATTCTAGGAGAATCTGGCATTGAAAATGAAACTTCCAGGCGAGTAATTTTTTGAAATTGTATTTCCCTTAATGATAAATATAACACAGTAAGGGAGGCTCTACTTTGCATGTTAAATATCTGATGTCAAATTGACTGCTGATTATTCTCAGTGCCAAAATGAAAGATGGACTGCACTTTGCTCTGTTCTGCTTTATTACCTTAAACATCGATTGTAACAACTACAAAATCAGATTTTAAAATTCAATAAGCTCCTGTTAACAGAGTACTCAGGCAAATTATGCAAAATGATTCAATGTGATACAATTCTTTATTAGTGAGTTCAAGATTCACAAGTCTGGAACCATGGTTCAGCATTTCAGTGAGACTACAACAGTGATTTGTTCACTAATACAGTTCTGTCTTTTGACTCTACAGTCCATGTACATGCCACATTACACTACACAATTAGTCATCAGTTATACAACCTAAGAAATACACTTCGTTTCAGTCAATCTTGAAAATTCAGTTAGCATAATATATGGTCCACTTAGCTTTTCAATCACTTTACATTATGAACAATGACCAACTAATATGCTGCCAGACCCTTAAAGGCATGGATTCTTGAACTGAGCTTGCTTCATGAAGTATGCCTATTGAGCAGGATTGAAAGATATTCTAACTTTGTGTGTTGTTCACAAAACAAAAAAGTATAATGTGATAAGTAGGTAGCGTGAACTTGCATTCTTATAAAGTGATTTCCATTCGTTATCTTAGATATTCAGCACAATGAATAAAAACTTAAACTCTTTATTCCTCCTCCCATCCTGCTTTAAAAACTCTTGTTCCATATAATAGGAAAATGTATCATTTGGGACTGGAGAATCACCTGCTTTTATTTATTTAATTTATTTGAGTTAAATTAAATAAATATTTATTTTTAAATATAGATGCAGAAGTCACGGAGAAACCAGCCAAAGAAGAAACCGTTGTTGATAGTGTCACACCAGATTATGCTGTTGGACTGGTCTCTACACAGGTAAATATGTCTGTGTGGTTCAAATATTGTTCAACATGTTATGTTTTCAAAGCATGCTAAGCTAATTGATGTAAAGTAGATATAGTGAGTGAATTATTTTTAAAAAAGCAATTAAATAATTTGATTTGAAAATGAGTTTGTAGTTACTTCATGTTGTATTGAACTACTAAACATACGTCAGGTATAAGAACATCTTCATTGTACCGTTAATTTAGAAAGCACTATTTTTCAGAGTTCTGTTGCCAGCTAGAATTATTTCTAAAGGTATTTAAAGAAGGCCTAATATTTTTCAGGGACACAAGCAGGGCTGTAATATTTTGCCTAGCATGCTGCTTGAGAAATTGTAACACCTGTTAGCATATTGATTTATAATCTTCATAAATTATAATAATCTTTGTAAATTATAAAGATTATAATAATATATAAAGAATCTAGTCAGTTGCTGAATTAAAACGATGAAGTTGAAAACTTGGAAAGATCCTTGATCTGCGTTGCTGTTGAATTTCAGTGGCTAGGACCTTGAAAACTGTTAATGTATAGTAATATTCTTAACCAACTGAGAACTCTCAAAAGCTTCTATTCCTTAACGATCAGTATTGTCATTCTCTGATATTCCTTTGTTTTTTCAGAAACTTGGTGCTTTGAATAATGATAATGCACTACCATCTACTAGTTATTTGCCAGCTACACCAAGTATGGTGCCATCATCTTCCTACATTCCCAGCTCTGAAACACCACAAGGTAAATGCTAACTAACTTGTAGGAAATGGTGATACTTGATTTGATTTCTTAATCTAGAGCAATGCATCCAGATGCATAAATTTCCAGGAAAAAATGTTTCACTGTAGCAGAGGGAGTTAAGTGGGACAGCAATCTGTGTTTGAAACCATTTGTTCATAGAAATGTTTAATCCTGTTGGTAATGTTAAATTGATATTAGTGATGGAATATTTCCAACAACCATCAATTCTCCAAAGTGATTTGTTTGTATATTTTGTGAATTGTATAATGTTTTAATTGTATCGAAAGCAGCAGCAGACACAAAAGCTGATTTAAAAGACCTATTAATATACAACCATGTTATTTAATTAGTAATCCAGACGTCTGACTAATAATCAAGAAAATGAGCTTCAATGTCTATTATTCAAAAATGTGACTCAAATTTTAAAAAAATACTGCATTTGTTTTTTTGCTTGTGTATATATAAAATTAAAATTGGCATTGGATTTTTAATCAGCAAGAGGATAGAGGGAGAGGTGGCAGGGAGAAGGTATTTGATTATCAGATGAGCCATGATCACCTTGAGCGGTGGAACAGACTCTGAGCCAATGACCTACACCTGATTCTATGTCTCGTCTTTTTTTTTTGTCATCTGCAAACTTTGCAGCAGTACATTCACTGGTGTCATCCAAGTAATTAATATCTATTGTAAATAATTATGGCCCTAAAATTGATTCCTGTGGCACTCCACTAGTTACAAGCTACCACCCTTAAACTGAACCCCTCATCCCAATTCTCTCTCTTCTATTTGTTAGCCAATCCTTTGTCCATGTTAAATACTACCCTCACGCCATGGGCTCTTACTTCATTAAATGGCTTTTACGTATGGTACCTTGTATCCAAATGTATTACGTCTACTGATGTAATAGTATCATGCTTGCAACCTTGTCATGATTACCTGTTCATGAAGCCTTCATACTGACTTTGCTTCATTATATTGTATTTCTAAATGCTCTATAATTACATCCTTTAAAGCCTGTAATTGCTTTTCCAATGACGTATGCTAAACTAAATAATCTATGATTACCTGTTTTTCTTTTGTTTTCCTCCCGTTTTGAATCAGGGTGTTGCACTGGTAGTTTTCCAATCCTGTGGAACTTTTTCACAGTCTAAGGATCCCCAGAAGATTGCTGCTAATGCATCGACAATTGCTCTGTAGCTCCTTCCTTTAATATGATTGCATAAAAGCCATTGGGTCCAGGACTCTTATCTGCCTTTCGTCCCATTTGAATGTGAAGAGAAAAAGATTAGTGAAGACAAATGTAGGTCCCTTACAATCACGAAACTGGAGCTGTTATAATTTGGAACAGAGATGGCCGCACAATTAAATGCACATCTTGGTTTTGCCTTCACAATGTCCAACAAGCACACATTCTAGTGGGAGTGAGGAACTGAAGAGAATCAGTATTAAGGCTCAGCGGGCCATAGTCCCCTGGCTTTTCCTTAGCCTTCCTTAAATAAGCCTTTCTAAATTGGCAGTCGGCATTACATTTGCCAATCTCCCAGCGGCAGTCTCTTCCCTCGTTTTGCACAAAGTTCTGGGAAACACCTGATCAGGTCCCAGGGATTTATCTACGTTTATACGTTTTAAGAGCTACAGCATCCCCCTCTTCTGTATTATGGACACTTTTCAAGATATCACTATTTATTTCCCCAAGTTCTCTACAGTCCTTCTCTGCAGTAAATACGAGGTCTGGATAAAAAACACCAGGATATACCAGTTGAGCCAATGGCCCTTTTCTTTTGGTACCATTCTATGTCAGAGCCTGCAGTTGGACGTAAAATTGTGTGAAAGAAATAGAATGTAATGGTAATGAAATACCGTTTTTTTTTGTTAAAAATTTGCATCAAAATGACTTTAAAACTTGCACAATTAGTGAGAATAATGGGATCACATTTCTTTCAAAACCAAGATTAACCAAAGGTTGTTTTTTATAGAATCTAGAAGTATTAATAGCACGTAAGTAGAAGATTATTGGAGGTGGTGAGCTTTGCAATCTGTATAAAGTTTTCTTCTTCCCCTGTTCTCTCCTCCACAATGCCTGTGCAGCCAATACAGTTGGATCAGTTCGGGAGGCTTTACAGACAAATAGACTACCAGAAGAATCAGCAGCGCCTACCTCCGGTCTACCTGGCCAGTTCAAACAAAGACCACCAATTTATAACAGTAGCTCAACTACATCATCTACCTCGACAACCACTGCCGCAGGTACTGCACCTGTCACCACCACAACACCAACAACACCGGTACAGCAGCAGACCCAGCCTCAGCAGCAGACCCAACAGCAGACACAGCCACTGCAGCAACAACAGCAGCCTCGCAAGAGTCTTTCACTCACAGTAAGTAGAATTTACAGTGTACAGTGTTTTGAAGCCACTGATCAAATTAAATGTGTAGTCTCCATATAGAAGTGGGTATTGCTATTATTGCATTTGGAAAATCCACCAGCACAGCATCTATCCTTTATAAGGACAAAAAGGGCAGCACTGTAATACAATGGTTAGCACGGCTGCCTCACAGCACCAGGGACCTGGGTTCGATTCCACCCTCAGGCGACTGTATATGTGGAGTTTGCACGTTCTCCCTGTGTCTGAGTGGGTTTCCTCTGGGTGCTCCGGTTTCCTCCCACAGTCCAAAGATGTGCAAGCTAGGTGGATTGGCCATGCAGAATTCTCCGAAGTGTTCAGGGATGTGTAGATTAGCTGGGTTATAGGGGAATGGGTCAGGGTGGGATGTTCTGAGGGTTGGTGTGGACTTGTTGGGCCGAAGGGCCTGTTTCCACACTGTGTAGGGATTCTTTCATGAAGTCCTAGTTGTCACATGCAACCTAATTTCTAGTAGACATGTATGCAGGTTTATGAATTGTGACAAGAATTAGGAACATAGAACAAAGAACATTACAGCGCAGAACAGGCCCTTCGGCCCTCGATGTTGCGCCCACCTGTGAAACCAATCTGAAGCCCATCTAACCTACACTATTCCATTATCATCCATATGTTTATCCAATGACCATTTTAATGCCCTTAAAGTCGGTGAGTCTACAACTGCTGTAGACAAAGCATTCCATGCCCTGACTACTCTGAGTAAAAAATCTACTTCTGACATCTGTCCTATATCTATCACCCCTCAATCTAAAGCTATGTCCCCTCGTGCTAGCCGTCACCATCCGAGGAAAAAAGCTCTCACTGTCCACCCTATCTAATCCTCTGATCATCTTGTATGTCTCTTATTAAGTCACCCCTTAACCTTCTTCTCTCTAATGAAAACAGCCTCAAGTCCCTCAGCCTTTCCTCATAAGACCTTCCCTCCATACCAGGCAACATCCTGGTAAATCTCCTCTGCACCCTTTCCAATGCTTCCACATCCTTCCTATAATACAGTGACCAGAACTGCAAGCAATACTCCAAGTGCGGCCGCACCAGAGTTTTTTGTACAGCTGCAACATGACCTCACGGCTCCGAAACGCAATCCCTCTACCAATAAAACCTAACACACCGTACGCCTTCTTAATAACCCTATCAACCTGAGTGGCAACTTTCAGGGATCTATGCACATGGACGCCGAGATCTCTCTGCTCGTCCACACTACCAAGAATCTTACCATTAGCCCTGTACTCTGTATTCCTGTTATTCCTTCCAAAGTGAATCACCTCACACTTTTTCGCATTAAACTCCATTTGCCTCCTCTCAGCCCAGCTCTGCAGCTTATCTACGTCCCTCTGTAACCTGCAACATCCTTCCGCACTATCCACAACTCCACTGACTTTAGTGTCATTCGCGAATTTACTAACCCATCTTTCTACGCCCTCATCCAGGTCATTTATAAAAATGACAAACAGCAGTGGCCCCAAAACAGATCCTTGCGGTACACCATTAGTAACTGAACTCCAGGATGAAATTTCCCATCAACCACCACCCTCTGTATTTTTCCAGCTAGCCAATTTCTGATCCAAACCGCTAAATCACCCTCAATCCCATGCCTCTGAATTTTCTGCAATGAAATGTTTACACAATGGATTATTGGAATACTTTATCCAGGTTGCCAGATTAATTTTGTACATTGTTACTTGTTCACTGACGATGTCAGTTCTTTTCGGGGAAAACAGCAAAATTCTTTCAATTTCCCAGAAACCTAGCCATGAAATGGAGGTGGCAGCTGTGAACCCTACAGGAGATGTACTGTTTTAGAGCACTGCTCGTGGACCAGAAGGCTTAAAAATATTTCCGTCAATCAAAACTTTGGTCTCTTTTCTGCTGATTTGTGGACTGTCCTCACTAATAACTCTGGCTGATCTTTGGCTGCCACCAATTTCTGGCCTATCCCTGCAATTTACATACCACCCATTCCTTAACAGTGCCCTGATCATTCCTTCCGTCCTCCTCAATGTTGGACTATAACAAATGTTTGATGGTTCCATGAGAATCGGGCACTGAGTTTAGCCCTGGCATTTTACACATTTGCATGAAAAGTGTTATGCTGCTTGTTGGGTGTGAAAGTATCTAAAGACTTCAATCTTTCCCAGTTGCCAAGGATCAGATGGCCTCCTGTTCTGGACACAAGTAAGGAATGATAATAGGTACTTTTGTTGAATCTTAACCTTAGCATCCTTGTGTTTTCTGGGAATACACTCCCGAAAGACATTTCCAAGCGTGACCATGTCCTCTTTCTCTGTCCCTGTATGTATCAGGCCAGTGTAACAGATCAATCTGTACAACAGGCTTGTTAGGGAGATAGGAATGTAGTTAGTTTTAATTCATTTAAATGTAAATTAGATTTGCAGAAAATAATGTTTGGGACACACTACATACACAATTTGAGACATGTTAGAAGTAGGATATTTGAAAGGAACATATTAGTATTTTTGTGATTTTTTTTTTAAATTTTTTTCCCCCAAATCTTCTCCCCCCACACTGGGTTGCCCATCATCATGTATGGATCTGTTGTAGACTAAGTGTGAAAGAGATTGATTGTTGTGATTAGTCAACAAGTCTATGAATACATCTTGCAACTCCCAACATATAACTGGCAATCTAGTTGGATCTCAGTCTTTTTTTTCCTTCCTTACTAGTTATTTTGACTCATGTTATAGCCTTATCTGGTTATTTTCATGCTTGTTCTTTTTGTATTTTACAGAGAGACCAAATGTATGCAGCCCAAGAAATGTTCAAGACTGCCAACAAGGTTACCCGACCAGAGAAGGCTCTTATACTTGGCTTTATGGCTGGGTCAAGAGGTATGTTGTAATATTTCATTCTGTTCTCACCACCTGCATCTGAGGTTGCAGGTTTCCCCTTGGATTTTATTATTCAGTGTTAGCTGGCAATTAAAATACTGTTAGAAGTATAAGTGTAAAGTTATCCATTTTGGTCAGAGGAATCGAAAAGCAACTTATTATCTAAATGGAGAGAAACTTTAGCGTGCTTTGGTGCAGAGGAATCTGGGTGTATTTGTACATGCATCACAAAACTAGTATGTAGGTAGAGCAGGTAGTAAGAAAGAAAAATGAAATTTTGGCATTTGTTGCTAAAGAAATAAAGTATAAAAGCAGGGGAGTGTTACTGCATCTGTACAAGGTATTACTCAGACTGCATCTGGAATATTGTATCCAATTTTAATCCTCTTTCTTGAAGGATGTAATTGCGTTGGAGCAGTTCAGAGAAAGCTTATTAGGTTGATTCCAGAAATGAGAGGTTTGTCTTATGAAGAGAGATTGAGCAGTTTAGGATGAGACTCTCTGGAGTTTAGATGAGAGGAAATCTAATTGAGATATATAAGATGCTAAAGGGGATTAACAAAGTAGATTGCCTCACAAGGAAACATCCTGTCTCAATCTGGAGTGGGAAGTCATCGCTTTAGGATAAGGTTAGCAGATTTTAAAGAAATTAGTATTTTTTAAAAAATTACTTCTCTCAAAGTGTCATGATAATTGGAATTCAATACCAAGAGTGTGTGGATGCCAGAACACTGAATAAATTTGAGAGAGTAAGAGATTTTTACTTAGTAACAAATTGAAGGCTTATGGAGAGTGGGCATGTAAAGTGGTGTTGACGCCAGCCTGGGATCAGCCGAGTTGGACTACACACCAGAGTTCTCAAGGAGATAGCTGAGGAGATTTTGGAGGTATCGATGGTGATCTTTAAGGAATCACTGGAGCCAGGGAGGGTATCGGAGGACTAGAAAGTGGCGAATGTAACATTTCTGTTTAAGAAGAGGGAGGCAGGAGACAGGAAATTATAGTGCGGTTAGCCTGACCTCAGTCATTAATGGTCATTTTAGAGTCCATTATTAAGAATGAGATAGTGGCGTGCTTGGAAGTGCATGGTATAATAGATCTGAGTCAGCATAACTTCATTGCAGGGAGGGTCATGCCTGACAAATCTGTTAGCATTCTTTGAGGAGGTAACAAGCAAGTTAGACGAAAGAGAGCCAGTGGATACAATCTATTTGGATTTCCCCAAGGCTTCTGATGTGCTGCTCAGGAGACTGCTCAATAAGGTAAAAGCCGATGGTTTTAGGGGCAAGTTACAGGCGTGAATAGAGGACTGACTGACTGTCAGAAGGCAGACAGTGGGGATAAAGGGTTTTTTTTTCAGAATGGCAGCCAGTGACGAGTGGAGTTATAGATTCAGAGTCCTACAGCACGAAGATAGGCCCTTTGGCCCAAACTAGTCCAAAAAAAGTTGCCCCTCAGGTTTCCATGTATTCTTTCCCCTTTTACCTTAAAATGATGCCCTCTAGTCCTTGATTCCCCAACCCTGGGGAAAAGACTGAGTGCATTCACCCTATCCCTGTCTGTCGTGATGTTATACACTTCTGTAAGATCCTGCCTCGGTCTCCTACACTCTAAAGAAAAAAGTCCTAGCATGTCCAGCCTCAGCCTCTCCCTCTCCCTTGAGTCCTGGCAACGTCCTTGTAAATTTCTTCTGCACTTTTTCCAGTTTAATAACATTCTTCCTATGGCATGGTGACCAAAACTGAACGCAGTACTCCAAATGCGGCCTCACCAACATCATGTACAACTGCAACATAACTTCCCAACCTCTGTACTCTGTGCCCTGACTGATGAAGGCCAGTGTGCCAAAAGCTGCCTTCACTGCCCTGTCTACCCACACTACACTTGCAGAGAACCGTGCACCTGAACTCCAGGGTCCCTCTCTTCCACTACACACCTGATCTCCCTACCATTCACTCTGAAACTCCCACCTTGATTTAACTGTCCAAAATGCAACACCTCGCACTTATTTATCATAAACTCCATTTGTCATTTCTCGTCCCACTTCCTCAGCTGATCAAGATTCTGCTGCAATTTCTGATAACCCTCCTCACTGTTCACGATACCGCCTATTTTAGTGTCATCCAGAGACTTATTAACAATACCTTGTACATTCTCATCCAAATTATTGATGTAGATAACAGCAGCAATGGGCCCAGCGTCAACCCCTGAGGCACACCGCTAGTCACAGGCCTCCAGTCCAACAAGCATCCTTCCACTATTACTCTTTGCTTCCTACCGTCAAGCCAATTGTGTATCCAATCTGCCAGCTCCCCCTGGATTCCATGTGATCTAACCTTCCAGAGCAGCCTTCCATGTGGAACCTTATCAAAGGCCTTACTGAAATCCATACGGACCAAGTTTACTGCCCTGCCCTCATCAACCTTCCTGGTCACCTCATCAAAGAACATTAGCAAATTTGTGAAGAATGATCTCCCACACACAAAGCTATGCTGACTACTCCTAATCACACCCTATCGTTCCAATTGCATGTATATCTTTTACTTCGGAAGATTCGAAGGGATCTTACTTACCACAGATGTTAGGCTTACCAGTCTATAATTCCCAGGTTTTTCTTTGCAGCTCTTCTTGAATAAGGGCACAACATTCATAGAATTTCATCAAATCCCTACAGTGTGGAAACAGGCCCTTTGGCCCAACAAGTCCACACCAATCCTCAGAGCATCCCCCTATAATCCACCTAATCTATGCATCTTTGGACAGTGGGAGAAAACTGTTGCACCTGGAGGAAACCCACGCAGACACAGGGAGAATGCAAACTCTACACAGACAGTTGCTCAAGGTTGGAATCAAACCCAGGTCCCTGGCGCTGTGAGGCAGCAGTGCTAAACTCTGAGCCACTGTGCCGCTACCCACCAGTCTTCCGGGATCTCACCCATGGCTAACGGTAATGTAAATCTATCAGCCAGGGCCCTTGCAAGTTCTTCCCTAGCCTCTTGCACAGTTCTTGGATATATCTGGTCAAGACTAGGAGATTTATCCACCTTCGTACATTCTAAAACTTCCAAAACTTCCTGTACTGTGATATGGACTGTCCCGAAGATATCGCCACTAACTTCCCCAAGTTCCCAAGTGTTCGTAAAAACCTAAAGAACTGTGGATGCTGGAAATCAGGAACAAAAACAGAAGTTGCTGGAAAAGCTCAGCAGGTCTGGCAGCATCT
>JAHRHZ010000248.1:20176546-20194748 GCA_024137785.1 Ginglymostoma cirratum | reverse complement strand
AGATGCTGCCAGACCTGCTGAGCTTTTCCAGCAACTTCTGTTTTTGTCCCAAGCCTTTCATGTCTTTCTCCACAGTAAACACAGAAGTATTCATTGACGATCTCGTTCATCTCTTGTGGTTCCACACATTCATGTCCACTTTGGTCTTTGAGGGGTCATATTCTCTCTGTAGTTATTCATTTTCCTTTAACATACTTAAAGAATCTCTGGATTTGCCTTAATCTTCTCAGCCAAAGCTATCTCATGCCCCCTTTTCACTCTCCTGATTTCTTCCTTCAGTAAGCTGCTGTAGCCCTTTTCTACCTCCAGGGATTCCCTTGATCCCAGCTGCCTGCCCCTTACTCTGGCCTCCTTTTTTTTTTTCTTGTCAAAGCCTCAATATCTCTTGTCGTCCACAGTTCCCTACTCCTGCCAACCTTGCCCTTCACCCTCACAGGAACTTATAGACCCTGAACCCTACCTATCACACTTTTAATGGCCTCCCCTTTGCCTACAAACAAACTACTCCAATCAACCCCTGCAACCTCCTGTCTAATTCCATCAAAATTCACCTTGCCCCAATTTAGAACTTGAACCTGTTCTAAATTGAACATGTGGACCAGTTTTGCCTTTTCCCATAACTATTTTAAAATGAATAGAACTATGGTCACTGGTCCCCCACTGTCACCTCTGTCATCTGTCCTGCCATATTTCCCAAGAGTAAGTCAAGTTTTGCCCTTCCTGAGTAGGGCCCACTGTATACTGCTTAAGGAAACTTTCCTGAACAAGTTTAACAAATTCCACCCCATCTAAGCCCTTAACACTATGGCAGTCCCAGTCTGTTGGAAAATTACAATCCCCCACTATGACAACGCTATTGCTCCTGCAAGTCTCCCCAATCTCCCTGCATATTTTTCTTTATTCATTAAAGGGATGAGGATGTCACTGGCTAGGCAGCATTTATTGCCCGTCCCTAATTGCCTAGAGGGCAGTTCAGACTCAACCACATTGCTGTGGGTCTGGAGTCACATGTAGGCCCAGGCCAGGTAAGGATTGCAGTTTCCTTCCCTGAAGGACATTAGTGACCAGATGGGATTTTCCAATAATCGACAATGGATTGATGGTCATCATTAGATTCTTAATTCCAGATTTTGTTTTTAATTGAATTCAAATTCCACCAACAGCCGTGGCAGGATTCGAACCCAGGTCCTCAGAATGTTATCGGGGTCTCTAGTTAACAGTCCAACAATAATACCACTCGGCCATTCCCTATTTGCTCCTCGATTTTCCCATTGCCTATTTGGGGGCCTATAGTACAACCCCAATAATGTCACCATCCCATTATCATTTCTTTGCTTCACCCATAAAACCTCATTGGATGATTCCTCATCTCTGACTATTGCTGTGATACTCCCCTTAATCAAAAATGCAATTCCTCCACCCCTGTTTCCTCTACCTCTGTTCCATCTTAAGCATCTGTACCCTGGCACATTAAGCTGCCAGTCTTGTCCTTCCCTTAGCCATGTTTCTGTAATGGCTATAATATCCCATTCCCACGTACCTATCCGTGTCCTGATTTCATTGGCCTTACCTGTCAGCCCTCTTGCATTGAAATAGATGCAGTTTAATCCAGCAGACATTCCTCGCTCCCTATCCTGTTCCACCTTGACCTGTTTCTCCAACTTGCTATTTCTGAAAACAGTATCTCCTTCCAGCCTCGCAGTTGCATCCCTGCTGTTGAGGATCCCACCTCCCAGCCGATCTAGTTTAAATCCTCCCTTGCAGCACTAGCAAATTTACCCACCAGGATATTGGTCCCCCTCCAGTTCAGGTGCAACCCGTCCCTCTTGAACAGGACACCTCTGTACCAGAAAAGATCCTAATGATCCAGGAATCTGAATCCCTGCCCCCTGCACCAATTCTTTAACCACGCATTCATCTGCCATATCTTCCTGTTCTTAACCTCGCTAGCACATGGCACTGGAAATAATCCAAAGATTACGACCTTTGAGGTCCTGGTTTTTAACTTTTTTCCTTGCTCTCTCTCTCATCATTCCACAAGACCTCATCCCTATTTCTACCTACATCATTTGTGCCAATGCGCACAATAACCTCTGGCTGCTCACCCTCCCCGCTGAGGACTGCAGCCAGTCCAAGACATTCCGAACCCCGGCATCTGGGAAATATCACACCATCCTGGATTCTCGTTGGCAGCCACAAATCTCCTATTTGTTCCCCTGACTATCAAATCTCCTATCACTAAGGTCCTGTTTACCTTTACCCTTCACCGCTGTACCCCAGAGCCAGTCACAGTGCCACCGACCTGGCTACTATTGCTTTCCCCTGATCAGTCATTCCACTCACAGCCCCCCTCCTCAACAGTATCCAAAATGGTATACTTGTTTTTGAAGGGAATGGCCACAGGGAATTCCTGCAGTCTCTGCCTACTCCCTTTGCCTTTCCTGGTGGTCACCCAGCTGCTCTCTGCCTGCACCTTAGGTGTGACCACTCAGTAAAACTCCTATCTATGACACACTCAGCATCTCGGATGATCCTGAGTGCATCCCGCTCCAGCTCCCTAACATGGTCTCCCAGGAGCTGCAGCTGGGTGCACTTCCCACATCCTGCAGGAGGAGCATACCGCTGCCGTCAACACCGTCTCAACTGCTCTAAGATTAAGGGGAAAGTTAAAAGGACTTTACCTGAGCTTACCTGTACTTTTTACTGGGCCGCTGCTCACCGAAGTCTATAGTGCCAATGCCTTACTTCTCACTCTGCTACCAACAAATTAGCACGTCTCTCTCCCCTTTTTTTGGTTAGAGGAAGAGGGACGGAGGGAAATGCTACATTGATGTAATGTCTGAGGCTTAAGTAATCTTTGATACCAGGCCCACAATGACCCCACTCTTCAGTGGAGGTGACTGCTTCCAGGCTCTAATGTATGTGCCAAAGTGATGCCTCTCCCTTGCTGTCACCCTCTGCTGGACTTCTGAGTTCCACAGGAGTCAGTGTTGGGACCACAACTATTCACATTATACATTGGATGGAAGAACCAAGGGCATTGTTGCTAAGTTTGCAGATGACACAAAGGTAGGTGGAGGGACAGGTAGTGTTGAGGAGGCAGGGAGGCTGCAGAAGGACTTGGACTGGCTAGGAGAATGGGCAAAGAAGTGGCAGATGGGAACGTGTGATGTTGTGCACTTACGTAAGAACAGAGGCATAGGCTTCAGAAGTTTGAAGCACAAAGGAGTCCTAGTTCAGGATTCTGTGAAAGTTAACATGCAGGTTCATTTGGCAATTAGGAAGGCAAATACAATGTTATTCATTTCAAAAGGGCTAGAATACAAGAGCAGAGATGGACTGCTAAGGCTGTATAACGTTCTGGTCAAACTGCATTTGGAATGTTGAGCAGTTTCGAGTTCCATATCTAAGGAAGTATGTGCTGGTGATAGAGGGGGGCCAGAGGAGGTTTACATGACTGATGAAAATCATGTCAAATGAGGAGCAGTTGAGGACTCTGTGTCTGTACTCTATGGAGTTTAGCAGGCTTGTTGGGGGCTAGGGAATCTGTTTGAGACTTAGAGAATACTGAGAGGCCTGGATAGAGTGGACATGGAGATGATGTTTCCACTAGTGGGAGAAATAGGACCCTTTCGAACTCAGATGAGGAGGAATTTCTTCAGCCAGAGGATGATGAATCTGTGGAACTCATTGCCACCGCAGGCTGTGGAGTTCTAGTCATTGAGTGTATTTAAGACATAGATTCTTGATTAGTAAGGGGATCAAGGGGTATGGTGGCAGGCGGGAGAATGGGAGTTGAGAAACATATCAGCCATGATTGAATGGCAGAGTGGACTCAATGGGCTGATTGGCCTAATGCTGCCCCTTCTCCCAATTCTCTGACCTCTATTAGTTCACCAATCCCCTCTCTCTATTGGTGAAAGCGCTCGGTGAAAGAATTGCAGATGCTGCAGTCAGAGTCGATACAGTGTGGAGCTGGAGAAACGCAGCAGGTCAGGCAGCTTCAGAGGAGCAGGAGAGATGACATTTCAGGCCTAGACCCTTCATCAGGACAGGTCCTGACCTCCTGTGTTCCTCTGGCTCCACACTGTATTGACTCTAATTGTGAAGGCTCCATTCCCATTTCTCTGCCCCTAAGTATATGACATGGAAGTGTATGTTTATTTTTCTCTTTTTCTTTTCCCCCTTATGTGAGGGGGAATGGTGGTGAAGTGATGTGGAATACTGAATGTATTTCTTGTTTCATATTGGAGGGAAGTAGTTAAAGATGTTAGAACTGACCCACAAAATGTGCAACATAAGTGCTATTTTTGAATACTTTTGAATCATTTACTGTGCAAAGCTGATTGTCATTTTATTCTTTCAGAAAACCCATGTCCGGAGCAGGGTGATATCATTCAAATCAAACTGAGCGAACACACAGAGGTTCTACCGAAGGCAGATGGCACAGGCAGCACCACAATGCTGGTGGACACTGTCTTTGAAATGAACTATGCCACAGGCCAATGGACCAGACTGAAGAAGTACAAGCCTATCACAAATGTGTCCTGAGAGTTCACCAGGACCTCAAACTCGTGGACCAAATCCAATGTTATCTTGATTGCCACTGACTTGGGCTTCGATGATTGATTGTATTTATAGACAGTTCTAAAACATTTGCAGGGGACATCTATTTAACAGATTGTGGTGCAGAATTTAGGGCTGCCAGAGAGTGGGATAAAATGAATAGAGAAGTGATTTCCTGCAATTGGTGTGTTTTTGTCTCCTGTGGTGTCAATGTCTTTTTAATGATGGTTCAGTCTCCAGCTACACTGACAACTTCAGCGCGAAAACTCTTTGATTTGTGGAAAGCATGTGGACCCTAGTTACGGCTGAAAGGAGGACCGCATGACCACAACCTTGAGTTGGTTTGTCATGAAATACTAAGGGGAAATCATTTAGCAGCTTAGATTTGGTTCACTTTTAGTCGTGGGGTTTGAACTGGAGAGCATTGGAAAGCCAGATTTCCTGGTATCTGGTGCCTTCACTGAGTCACATAATCAGTTTTTGTAAAGTATTTGTTGCAGAGGCAGCATGATTTAACAACATTTTTCTATTTTTTTGTACAGTCGTAAAGATTCTAGGTTTCTTTCTTTCGCGTGCGCTCTCGTACAGTGTAAGATGTAAAATAATTAGATTTTCTATGGAAAATGAGTGCTGATTAAAGATTGCACAGCCATAATTGGTTTTCTTGTGTTTAGGCAGCTGGTTGAACTGTCAATGCTTAAGGGACGGCAGTGCTTTTACTGAACGTACAGTACCAAGCACAATAAAATTACAATGTAACTGGAGTCACATTTGTTTTTGGTTCTTTTCATTAAGCACAAGTGCAGTCATGATATGTTCAGAACTTCTTCTCTCAAAGAGAGAGCACAGTTTCCAATGTTCATTGTCTGTTGCTGTGTGACAGCAGCAGCAGTAAAATTTGATCATCTGTTTTTCTTGTAAATACTGTTAAACATGTCTTAATTCAGTTGGTACTTCATGGCTGAGGTTGCTTGAATTGCTGGTTGGTTATGCAGAGTGACATCAGCAGCATGGGATCAGTTCCTGCATTGGCTGAGGTTACCATGAAGGTCCCATCTCAACCTGTCCTTTTCACCTAAGGTGTGGTGATCCTTGGGTTAAACCAACATCGATTGTCTCTAATGAGAGAGCAGCCCTATGGCCCGTTGGCATTATGGCAACTTTACCTGCCTTACTTTATGGAAGCTATAGAAATTGCCGCTGATACAAAAGCAAAATGCTACAAATACTGGAGATCTGAAGTAACTAAAATTAATTGTTGAATGTGATGAGGGTATCACTGGATAGACTAGAGAAAGATTAATTGGAAGAAAGGTATCAAAGGATGGGAGGAAAACTACAAATGTAAAAACAGAAAACAAGAATTTCTACAGGTATCTAAAAATGAAAACTAAATAAAATGTGTTAGTTCTGTAGATGGTGAGAACAAGGAAGTAATAGTTGATGATAAGAAAACAGCAGATGAAATAAACAAATATTTTGCTTCTTTCTTCACTGTGGACAACAGGAAAGAAACATTTTTAGCAATAATGTAAATTGGGAAGTGGAAGGGAGAGAGGAACTTGGTGAAATTACAAGCATTAGGGAAGCAGTACTGAGAAAATTGATGGAACTGCAGGTAGACAGGACCTCAGGTTAGATGGACTTCATCTTAGAGTCCTAAAAAGTGGCTAATGAGGTAGCAAATGTGTTGGTATTAGTTTTCCAAAATTCACTAGATTCTAGGAAGGTTCTATCACACAGGAAAGTAGCAAATATATCTCCGCTATTTAAGAAAGGAAGGAGGCAAGAAACAGGAATTTGTACTCCAAAGAACTTGCATCTAGCTTATGGAAGTTGTAAGGATTGATGATTAAGGGGGGTTATACCTGAGCACTTCGAACACCTCAAGATGATTGGGAAGAATCAAAACTGTTCTGTGAAAAGAAATGTTTGACCAATTTGAGAGTTCTTTGAAGGAGTGACATGTGCTGTGGATAAGGGGTGCCTCTAGACCTGCTGTACTTTGATTTCCAGAGGTCAAATTTATTGTTTGTATTAGGGCTAAATTTGCAGATGAGACAAAAATGGTGGGAATATATGTGAAGAGATCATAATGTATCTACGTCTGCCTGCAACTTCCTTGAGTGGGATAAATCTGGCAAATATGGGAAAATGTGAAGTTCACCTTGGCAGAAAGAAAAGCAGAATATTGCTTGAATGGTGAATGGCTGTGTGACTCTGACTACTGTGTTCTGAGATACGAAGGGATCTTGGTATCCCAGTACATGCAGTTAGTCACAAAAAGTTACTATGGAAGTGCAGCAACTAATTAAGGAGACAATTGGGATGTAGCACTTCTGTTAAGGGAAAAAATATGGGAAGGATGTTATGCCTCTGTTGTATAGGACCATGGTGTGACATACTTGAATACTCTGGAATTTCAGTCTTATTTAAGGAATTGTAAATGCTTTTCATGCTGTTCAGAGGAGGCTTACTAGATCAATGCCTGAAACGAGTGGACAAGAGATAACCATTAAAAACCATAAAACATCTTCTGAAGAAGGGTTTAGGCCCGAAACATCAGCCTTCCTGCTCCTCAGAAGTTGCTTGGCCTGCTGTGTTCATCCAGCTCTACACCTGGTTATCTCAGATTCTCCAGCATCTGCAGTTCCTACTATCCCTGAAATGAATGGGTTGTCTTCTCAGGAAAGGTTGGAAAGGCCGGGCTTGTTTGTACTGGAGTTTAGAAGAGTGAAACTTGACTCGAGTCAGAGATGTACAGCATGGAAACAGACCCTTTGGTCCAACTTGTCCATGCCAACTAGGTATCCTAAATTAATGTAGTCCTACTTCCCAGCATTTGGACCATATTCCTCTAAACCCTCCTATCCAGATGTCTTTGGAAATGTTGTTATTGTACCAGCCTCCTCCACTTCCTCTGGCAGCTTATTCCATACATGCCCCACCCTCTGCATTAAAAAAAGTTGCACCTTAGGTCCCTTTTAAATCTTTCCCCTCTCACCTTAAACCTATGCCGTCTAGTTTGATCTCCCCTACGCTGGAGAAAAGACCTTGACTATTTACTCTGTGTCCCTCATGATTTTACAAACCTGTATAAGGTCAACCCTTAACTTCCGACACTCCAGGGAAAATAGCCCCAACCTTTTCAGTATCTCCCTACAGCTCAAAACCTCCAACCCTGGCAACATACCTGAAGGGTTCAGAAAAGATTTACAGGTTTAAAAATATATTTCCTAAAGCAGGGAGATCAGAATGAAATTCAATATTCCAAAAGTGGCTTAACCAATGACTTGTATAGCTGCAACATGATATCCTGAATAGTCATGACAAGGTAGACATGGAAAGGCAGTTTCTCATTGTAGGTCAGTCTAGAACTCGGGGACACTGTTTAAAAATTAGGTGTCATCCTTTTGGGACAGAGCAGCAGAGATGTTTTACAATGGCTGAGACACTTTGGAACTCTGCATCAGAAAAGGTGAATACTTAGGAATATTCCTAAGGCAGAGACAAAATCATGTTAAAGCAGGAGTTTGAAGGTTATCGAGGTAGATGGGAATGTGAAATTCAAAACACAGAATTAGCCTTGGTCTTATTGAATGACAGAGCAGGTATGAGGGCTTGAGATGGCCTACTTTGGAATGCAATGAAAACATTTGAACAAACAATGAGCCCTTAAGAATCTGGTGGTAAATAGCCACTGCAGTCCATGCGGGTGGGTAGGCACAAGGTTTTTAGAGAGTTCTGAAATTCTGTCCCAGTCACATTAAAGGAGTGGTAACGTAACTTTAGGTCAGAATAATGTATAGCTTGAAGAGGAATCGCAGTTGGTTGTGTTCCCCTGCATCTACTGCCTTGTCTTTCTCAGTGACTGAGATTGCAGGTTTCAGGAGTGCTGTCAAAGGTGCTTTGGTGAGCTGCTGGAGTGCATCTTCTAGTTGGTACACACTGGTAGAGGGAATGATTGTTGAAGGTGGTAGATAGGGTCCAGCTTGAATGGTGTTCAAACTGCACCCATCCAGGCAAGAAGAGTGTATGCTGTTAAATTCCTGACCTGTGCCTTAGAGATGGTGGAGAGGCACCAGATAAAAAGAAGGTGAGTTATTTGCTACAGTATTCCTGATCCATTCTTGTAGCAGCCGTATTTATAAGGCTCATTCAGTTTCTAGTCAGTGGTCATCTCCCAGCAAGTTGATATATTAAGGAAGTCTAGTGATATCCTAGTGACACAATTGAATGTAGAGGGGAGATGGTTAGAGATTGCACAAATACACAGCTATGATAGTAAATGAGTTTGTGGAGGACATCTATAACTGATTTATAGATGATTCATCATTGATAGTCAATATATTGTATTTACCAATGAATAGATCTAATCACAGACTGGATATTGGAATGTAATTAAAGCTAGTGGTATCTTACCAGTGGTTGAGGTGTTACTAAAGATGGAAAACAGTGCATCCTCCTCAAATACATCTTGTGTAATTGGCTCAATGGAATCTGGTATGACAATGTGGCAACTTGCATGTTTCTAGTGTTCAAAGAAGAAATGGGAACCGCCCCAGTTTCTTTAGTCTATCCAAGGAACTGAAATTCCTCATCCTTGGAATTATTCCATTGATGTTTCTCTGTAAACTCTTCAAAACCTACAAGTACAGTATTTCCTACAGTGATGTGCCCAGGTTTAGACACAGCATTCCAGCTGGTGACAAACTGGTGTGTAATGTAAGTTAGGATAGCTTCTTGGTGTTTTTACCCCATTTATTTACAAAGTCCTATGGCTGTTCTGCAAGTCCCAACTTTACAAATTGGTAAGTGTTTCTATTCTACTGTTGAAACTTTTTGATAAGGCTTCACTAATACGTGCAGGAAACTAACAGCTAACCGTTCTGGTAATAACCTCCAGCTACTGAAGCTACCTAATGTCATAAACTCACACTCCAATCTATTAACGCAATGATGTAGATTACCTGAATTTAGAGTTTAGAAAATCAAGAAATTTAGCATTGAGAAGTTCACAACTATATGACTGCACTGAACAGCTATAGCCAAATGAAAAAAAGTTGACTGCAACTCTAAATCTTTGGCTTTACTTTTGTTGAGTGGTATTGTTCTAAAAGACTACAGGCTTGCTCTTTCATTAGAGAGGAGAGAGACAGACATGACTGGTGTGGCTTAATTGAGGGTCGCCATGTCTCAGGCAAGGGGAGACCTTGATGATAACCTGAGCTGATGCATGAATCGAAACCAAGCATGGAATCACAAACTAAGCATCTAACCAACTGAGCTAACTGATCCCTCCTCACGTTAATCAACAAATGCATATAGCATTACTCATCAGCTTCTGGATTGTCACCACTGCAAGCATTACTGTATTTTAATATCCAGGCAAAAAATTATTAGACTTTGAATCCTATAATTTGAAAAATAACAGCTTGTTAATTATAATTGAAATGAGCCACTTGTTTTAATTTGTTAAGCTTGTAATATTGAGAGTTTAGAATTTTTTTGCTTTAAAGAGACAAACCATCAACTTGAAACTAGATGAAAATACATACAGAAATGTCAATATGATTGATGAAATTAGTTCCTTCCTTTCCCCTGCTAATTTAATGTAGGTTTGCCAAGGGTCCTTGCTGCCTCCCTTGGTCTGTTGTCATTCTCACCTCACCTGGAATTTTGCTGTTTTGTCCAAGACTGTAATGAGGCCTTAGTGAAACCCCAACCTTGGTGTCAGTAAACTGTTTAGCAGTCTTACTACATCCTGTCATGAATTTTGATGGGCAAATAAACGACTAGCACGAGAGAAGACTCCACAAAGATTCCCATCATAAATGATAGGGGAAACCCAGTGTATCAGTGCAGAAGAAATGACTGATGCGCTCACATTTGTTTGCCCTAAGTGCTGACTTGATGATCTATCACACCCTACTCCTCAATATCACAGATACCAATCTTCAACTAATTCACATCATTCCAACTGCTACCAAGAAATGCTGGAAGTAGTGGGTACATCCTGGCAATAGCACTGAAGACTTGTGCTCCAGAACTTGCTGTGCCTGAGCCAAGCTGGTTCAGTACAGCTACAACACTGGCATCCATATGATGATGTAGATAATTGCCTGGATCTGAACTGTCCACAAAAAGCAGGAGAAAGCCAAACTGCCATTTACCTTCCAACAGTCTACTCTTGAAATCAGTAAAATGACTTAAGGGTTATGAAGCAGCACTTGCTCAGCAATAACTTGCTCACGGACACCCAGTTTCAGTTCTGCCACAGCCACCCAGCTCCTGACCTCATGACAACTTTGGTTCAAACATGATTAATCTTAAACATATTAGAGATACACCACCAGGGCGTCTCCCATACCAGGTCAGACAGAACATTTGAAATGAAATTGGTTTCTTTTCTGGAATCAAAACATAAAAGGCATTCTCTAACAGGTTCAAGAAAAATTCTAAGCAGCAAACTTGATATTTACAAAAATGTTCTTATCCACGTCAGTTCTGTAATAAAGGTGAAGAAAACAAACTCTAAAATGTACAACTCTAAGTGTACTTCCCCTCAATTTGAAGTAGCAGCATCACGCTAGTCATGGGATACAGATTCCACAACAAGTGATACATCACAGTGCCAGAGGAGAGTTTTAGCCATTTGCACAAGGAGCCAAAAAAAAAAAGGGAGTGCTTGAGTCAACTTCCACCCATCCTATAAACCCTGCAGAAAATGCAAGAACAAGGTGCATGCCCTCAGTTAGGTAAACTGCAAGACATCACAATAAGCTGAGAAAGCTATTTTTTTTCCAAACTCCCCTTTTGAAATACATGAACCTGGTGAAAAGTTCAGGATGTAAAACAATACACAAATAGCAGTGACAACAATGACATTTTGTATTTACAGTGTGCCTGTACAATAAAAACAAAATATAATGTACCTTAATATGACATGGATATCACAGCACCTGTTAAGAAATATAAAGAACTCACTTTCAAGAAAATACCCTTTCTGCTCAAAACTCTGACTCAGGAATTTCCAGTTATTGTATGAAATGAGACTGCATTTAACACACTACATTGAGTAGGGAACTTGCCACACGAAACTTTTGCCCAGGCAACTGAGAAAGTTCACCTCTTGAATCTTACAAATAGTTCACAACAGCTTTCAAATTATTCAAATCAATGCCAGGGATCATTCAATTGATTCTCTTAACACCATTATTTTCTTGGCATTGGCTGGAACCTAGTGTAGCTATTGAGGAATCTAAGATGATTTATGGGTTTTGGTAGATACAAAGCTCAATCGGCCCAATTTCTACAAAGCCGCAAATTTATAAAAGTTAAAAGAATGTTGAACTTGACAACTAAATCATGTCAAAGGAAGTCGTACTCAACATGCATTATGTTCTGTTCAGGCTACATCTTCATATTGTATCCAATTCTAGATCCTGAAATAAAAAGGAAACATTAAAGCCAAAGAGGCTTATCAGTGGCAAGTGGAATTCAATCTGGGTAATCGTGAGATGACACACTTGGGCAGGACAGGCAATGGAAGGGAATACATGGTGAATGGTAGACACTGGGAAGCACAGAGGTTTACATGTCCAATCCTTCTTTAAGGTAGCAGAACAGGTAAAGTAGTTGAGGCAGCATATAGGATAATTGCTTTTATGAATCAACACAGCATTTAAATTCAGCAGAGTGATGCTGGAACTTAAAATATTGGTTCGGCCACAGCTAAAGTATTGTGTGCAGTTCTGAAATCCACATTATAACAGGAATGTGATTGCCCTGGAGGGGGTGCAGGGGAGATTTACCAGAATATTGCCTGGGCCAGAGAGTTTTAGTTATGAAGAGAGAGCGAAGAGACTGGGGTTGTTTTCCTTAAAGCAGAGGAAATTGAGGGGCATGAATCAGTTGTGTAGACATGAAGGAACTTTTCCTTTGGCGGAGGGATTAATGATGAGGGTCTGTAAGTGCCAGTGTTGGACAAGGTCAAAAATCACTTGACACCAGGTTATAGTAGAACAGATTTATTTGAAGACACTAGCTTTTGGCATGTTGCTCCTTCCTTGGGTACAGTGAGAGTGAGAGAGAGAAGTTATCAAGACACAGAATTTATAAGTAAAAGATCAAAGGATCACACAATCGATGCAAATGTATTGAATAACCTGAAAATGGCTGGCTGACTCCCCCCTGTTTAATCTTTAATCAGTTAGAAAAGAGATGCAGGTTTCGATTGATTAAAACACAAATCCCAGAATTTCTTTCAAGTAACTGTCCTGAGATAACTAAAAGTTTTATCAATGTATACAAGACACGCGATCTCAGGTCAGACGATGCATTATACGTGTGAGGCCTTGTTTAGAATCTGTCTATGTTTTAACCTGGAGTCAGACTGGTTTTATTTCCAAAGCAGGAATTTATAAAATGCTCCATTGACTGACTGTCTACAAATTATGGCATGGTGTGGTGTGGTGTTGGGCATAAACTGAAGATTATTTCTGGATGGTTGATCATCTTCAGCTGTAACCACCTGGTGATGTTTTCATTAGCTATAGAATTCATATGCATCTCAAGAAATACTTTTGGTGAAAATATATTTTATTTAAATTTCATCAAATCTTACATAAAGCAGCAATCCTTTGCTGACAATTTCCTTCCACATTCCAAATGTACAAGTCAGACAGTCAACAAAATGTTTACAGCCACTACAGTATATTCAAAGTTCTGATGAAAGGCCATTGACCTGAAATATCAACACCACTTCTTTTTCCACAGATGCTTCCTGACGAGTTAAGACTGTTCAGTAAATCCAATAAATCTTTACTCAAGTGGACGGATAATCTGAAGAGACTTTCCCTGGATTGCAACTGGGGAGCTTTTCCTGACTCGTTTGAGATTCGGAAATTCCTCTATCGCTATCCAAAACATCTCCTAACTGCATGTCTGCAGGGCACAGCATGACTACCAAGGATATCTGGGCTAAGTGTTTTGGGGGTAGGGTTGGTGTGGAACAAAATGAAGGAAAGAGAATATTGAGCTAATGAGTAATGTGGGATTAGAAGGGCAGTAGCTTGGAAACTGGTCTGAATTTGTATGTAATCCACATTACAGGCTGGAAGTCTATTCTGCTCCCCACCTGAGTCCAAGGAAACCCGAGGGATTGGTCAGTCTCAGTTTAGTGAATGTTGCTCCGTGTAGTTATTATACACCAAGTTGTTCACAGGAAACGAATGGAGAAACATCACATTGGTGACGATGAAATGCATCATTGGACAGGGAAGAGACTTCATTGTGGGACAGGGAAGAGACTTCATTGTGGAACCAGTCATACTGTACTGGAGCCATGCTGTCAACATAACGAACTGAACAGGGAAGCAGTTTCATTCCTCATTGTGAGGAACACTATTCCTTTCATGGATATTAAACTGCCAGAATACCATCCAGTAATCCTGCCACTTCTGTAACATAACCCATATAAGTCCAAAGAAACGGCGATCATGATCCAACAAAGCTCTGTAGGTAATTCATATTACAGAAGAATCTTAACACCAATTAGTTCTCTACTGGTAACTGAGATTGTTCCTGGTTAGTGCAGGAGTGTGCCGGCAGAAACCTCAAGCCAATGAACTTTCCCCTATTTCTTCAGGGCCAATATTAAAACAAAGCTTGCAGCCCATCAGGCCAAACCCTGGATCAACAAATTCTTTTTATAGCACTCGAGGCTGCAGAGCGGTAACCCAGTTTTAGAACAAGAGTATCTCTTGAAGTTTGAACAGCCCCCTACCCCACAGGTTACAGGGATGGGCACAGGCTGACAGATGGCTGGGAGGGGGGCTGGACATCCATGTGGAAAGGAGACAGTGATCCCTTCAGCGCTGTTGCAATATCTAATCATAGGATAGTGCAGTCTTTTAGTTTTTCTCTCCCTCAGTGTTTTGACTTTGGCCTTGTTAGTTTTTGTCAATCGTTCAATTGTTTGGTTTTTGTTGTCCTCTGCTTTCTTTGCAGCTTGCAGACGCCTTTTCCGAGCACGCTCAGCTCGCTTCACCATCATCTCCTCTGTCATCTCCTTCACTTTATAGCCCATGGGCAACTCCAGGAGGGGTTGGCTTTGCTGTTTATGTAGAAGGGCACGCTGCACAAACAAAAGAAAATTTATTGAAGAACTTGAATCAACAGTTTAAGCATTTTTATGCCATGAGTTACCTGAGGTACACTCCCCAAAGGCAAGTTTGAAACAGATTCAATAACAATTTTCAGGGACTGGATAAACGTTTGAAGGGGAAGTATTGAGAGATTGATGGGATTTTGAATACATTCATTAAAAATTGCCCCAATCTCCTCCAAGGAGCAGTACTCCAGCATCGTTCAAATAAAAAAGGGATTTATTGTTTACTCTCAAAATCTGATTTCAAAACAGAATGCATCAGAAATACTCCTGACCTGTGAGGGGAGAACAGAGAATGTTTGAGTCAAAAATGACTTCAGTGTTGAGGAACTGTCATTTTACTCAAACATCAACTCTGCTTCACTCTCTACAGATGCTGCCAGACCTGAGTATTACCAGCACATCGTTTTTATTTCAGCTTCTCTGTTCTCCCCAGATAAATAGCACAAAATGTCCTTTGTACTCTAAGGTCACAGTGTCCTTCCTAAAGTCAGCAAAATTGGACACTGCTTCAAGTTGGGCCAATGCAGTGATTTACAAAAGTTTAAAGTTCCTTGCTTTTGTACTCTATGTATCCTTCTATGCTGTAACCATTGTTACACTGAAAATTAAAACTGAAGATTCAAAGTGCTTTAAAATCAGCCTTCTTTTTGTCCTGTCAAGTTCAAATATTTGAACATATATCCTTCAAAATGTTAGTTTTTGTTGTCTCTTTCTTTCCAAATGCACTTCAAACTTGCTGCATTATTTCAGCTGCCATGTGTCCATTTCACCAGATTGTCTACTTCCTCCTAAAGCTTGTTACTAGCCTCCTCTGTTTTAAATTTTGCAGTTGGCAAAGAAAAAACAACACTGTGCATTATGTTCAGGTTATTGATATTAAAAACATGAGGTATTTCTAATACAGACACCTTGGGGGATACTACTGCTCATTTTCCTCCAATCTGAAGAATGACTTCACTACTAATTTGTCCCTTAACCAATTTCTGTATCCACACTGCCACTCTCTCTAATTTTATAGACTTCAACTTTACTTCAAGTTTATTTATGAAATGCTGACACAGTTCATGTACATATCATCGTCTGCACTAACTTAATTGACACTTGGCTAATTCAGAGGTCAATCAAGTCAGTCAAATGTAATTTATATTTAACAAAGCCACAGCAGCTGCAACTTGTTAACACACATTTGAGACTCCACAGTAGCTGACTGAAACTGAACTATTATCACATTCATGAAAAAGAAGTTAAGCCATTAACCACCAGATCTAACTTTCTGTGGCAAGCTTAATGGAGCACGAACACGCACAATCGTGCAAGTTCCCAAGGACAAAATACCACCTGTGTGAAGCAAACAGTTGAACTGTGCAGACCAGCCAAAAGTTCTAGAAATACCTAACTTGTGGCATATCTCTTAATTCCCTCAAGTTGCTGGCCAACATATACATTGGTACCATGGTCCATCATTAACATGCTGTTATTTTTCCTACAAGATGTGGCCCAACACTCACTTGCCTAGCTGTCAGCAGTGATTCATCAATCTCCTTCTTTAATTCTCCATTATCATCCAACTCTCCCTTCTCCAAAGCATCCAGCCATCGCTGCTCCTCATCCTGTTCTGGCTCCTGAAGGCTTTCTGAATCCAAGTCTGGTAAAGGAGATGGATCCAAGTTGCTCTCCTCATCTGCAAATGTTATAAATAATTCTGATCAAACTCAACTTTTTACTTTATTTATTCCAACCATGAATATATTAAGAAGGGACTAAGGATAAAAGGAGAAGGTGCATCAAGCACTTTTTTGGTTAATAAAAATTATTATTTATGTCTTTCTCCTTAACTCTCTGTAACAGATGTGTTGTCACTGACATGAGGGGTCTAGGGAATTCTCTCAGATCTTTTATGATCCTCCGGTTGAAATTATGTGATACAGCAACCATTAGTGATTCTAGAACACCACCCCCCCATCCCGCCCATGAATAGGAGGCAGAGAACCCACTTATGGGCAATAAGCAAGTATAAATAAGGTTATGGAATTAGTGCAGGCCTGATAGGCCAAAGGGCCTGTTCCTGTGCTGTATTATTCATTTGTTTAAAAAAAAAAATCAGCAACGTGTGAAGTGGACAAACGAGTTCAGATTCTCCACACACCTTCAACAAATTTTTCATATTCAGCGAATGGTTCGAATGGAATAAACTACCCAAGATTCACTGGAGGTCTTGAGAATTCGAACATTAATTGAAGAGAAACGTTTGTAGAGCTACAGGGAAAAGGCAGGGTTATGGGACTAGTTGACTTGGTCTTTGAGAGCCAACAAGGATGTAAAAGGCTGAATAGTTACCATAAAAGTAGCACAAAACAAGACCGTTCTGACTGTATTAAATCACTAAGTTGCACCATTAATCTTGAAAAAAAAAAATGCAAGTTTGTAGTGAGCATCCTTATTGAAATAAATTGCATGTCTTGAAATTGCTGGCTTTACGCCATTAATGCAAATTAAACCCACTGCTGGTGGGTGGCTGATAAGCAGTGGTATGAGTTATGGCCCTGGCAAGACACTCAATCGAAGAGCATCAAAAATAACAGCAAAGTTTTAAAGTCTCACTCAAGAAAATAGTAAAACTTGCCTATCATTTTTTAAAACATGGTTTTATCTGGCCTGGCAGCATTTTCTGCTAGTCTTGTCATTTACCCTCCATTCAAGTTGGAAATCGGTCATTTCCAGAATGCAATGCTGTTTTGATTCTCAGAAATACAAAATTAGCTAATTCATCTCAGAAAATAATTTTGAGACAGAATTAATTTGGAACATGGCACAGTGCAAATAAAGCAGAATTGGTATGTAAGTAGCAAGTAAATGGGCTTCTAAAACTTTAAATTTAATGTTGATATCACTATTTGTGCACCTTCTCTGCAGCTGTAACATTGTATTCCTCATGCTGGTCTATTACCCCAATGCACTTTGTACAGTATGATCTGCATGCAAAACAAAAATTTTCACTGTACCTAGGTACATGATAAAAATCAAATCAAATCCAATCCAGTTAAGTGTGACACGCACTTTGATAGGATGAATGAGGAAATCATGTTCCTTGGAAAATAAGTCTAAACGGAATACAGGTTCATTGGAATTTAGGAGTAAAGATTCATAAGTCTTTATAAAAAGTAGCAAATAGCTTAAAAATACCATACAAATTATAAATAAAGGAGTGAAGATCATTGTAAGACAACAGAATTTGAAAACAGAGATCACAGTGTGGAGCTGGAGGAACACAGCAGGCCAGGTAGCATCAGAGCAGCAGGAATGTTGACGTTTCCGGTCGGGACCCTTCTTCAGAAACGTCAACTTTCCTGCTCCTCTGATGCTGCCTGGCCTGCCGTGTTCATCCAGCTCCACACTTATCTCTGACTCCAGCATTGGCAGTTCTTACTATCTCAGAATTTGAAAACAGTCAAAGTTATATTA
>JAHRHZ010000248.1:20164177-20176446 GCA_024137785.1 Ginglymostoma cirratum | reverse complement strand
CAGAGATAAGTGTGGAGCTGGATGAACACGGCAGGCCAGGCAGCATCAGAGGAGCAGGAAAGTTGACGTTTCTGAAGAAGGGTCCCGACCGGAAACGTCAACATTCCTGCTGCTCTGATGCTACCTGGCCTGCTGTGTTCCTCCAGCTCCACACTTATCTCTGACTCCAGCATTGGCAGTTCTTACTATCTCAGAATTTGAAAACAGTCAAAGTTATATTAAAATTATATAGCCTTAATGAGGCCACATTTACAGCATAGTGCACAATTCTGATTATTTTCTTGCCCCTTTTATCCAAAGGGAAGGAGGGGGTTTCTTTCATAAGTTCACGACAAAGTTGCTGACCCGACAGTCTTTAAAGACCAGCTACTGCTGACTCAAGGTTTCTTTGCAACTCAACTAAGAAAATCCTGATAAAATCAGCCTTCAGAGAATGCAGAAAAGTACTCCCACAGGTAAAACTGACCAACTGATATAATCCACCATATAGGAGAGCCATTGGCCTAATGGTATTGTTGCTAGACTATTAATCTAGAGATCCAGGTAATATCCTGGTGACCCAGGTTTGAATCCCACCATGGCAGATGGTAAGTTTGAATTGAACAAAACTTTGGAATAGAGTGTAATGATGACCATGAAACTATTGCCAATGGTCAGGAAAACCCATCTGGCTCACTAATGCCTTTCAGTGAAGAAAACTGCCATCCTTACCTGGTCCGGCCGACAGATGACTCCAGAACCACAGCAACGTGGTTGACTTTTAACTTCCCTCTAGGTAATAAATACTGGTCTAGCCAGCAATGCCCATACCCCATAAGCAAACATTTAGAAAAAGCCTAAGGTTGGCGAGGGTTGCAGAAATATACAGGAGATTAAAGCACATTCCTTGATGTCTTTTCAGATCATTAAAGTGCACAGACTTACCCAGCCACGCCCGATACTGGTCCAATGGCACTTCATCTGGTTCATCATCAACCATCAAAGGGGACGGAGACTGCTTCAGCTCAGAAGCCAAAGAAAAGTGGGGCACACTGTGGCATGAAAAATAGTTATGAATTATATGTGCAGTGGAAGTCAAGTTGAACACATTTACTATAAACAAAAAAACTTGGTCAATCTGCTTCATTTCTTGGTCAATAAGGTCATCTGTGGTGTCTATTTGTGACTGTATCACTTAGCATACTTACTAACCAAAAGAAGAGACAGAAGACTGTAAATGAACCAGTCTGTTCTAACATTACAATGGTACATTCCTCACTACCCTAGCCCATGAAATAATTGGATAATTGATTTGGAGTGGCATCCCACAATAAATTCTGGGATTTTTTAAAAAAAAACTTTGCTTAACTTTGTTTCGGGATACAGTTCATAAAGGGAAGGCCATGTTCATTATCCATTGCCAACTGCTCTTTTAAAACGATTGCTATGGCAATTCAAGAAAAACAAAGTGGTTTGCTTAAGAGTTAACTGAAATGAGTCCATGAATAAAGTTGACCAGATAGAGGTGGCATTAGTTTAATCTAAGTTAGCAATTTTTTTGGTACAGTCCACAAATGGAATTCAATTTCCACGGAAAGGAATGTAACTCCTGACAACTGGGCTGCTTGTCCATACCATAGCCACTGTCCTACCGTGGAATTTTTGAAATTAATTTTACAGAGAACCCCAGAAATTGGGAAATTGACATTTTCCCTGTGAGGACAAGCCATTTTCCTCTAAAATGACTCCTTACAAATATAGGAGCATTCCTTGATAGGGCATCATGGGATCAAAAGGAGTTTAACTATTAAAAAGCAACGTGTAGTACGATCATGAAGGTGTTACCTCTTTGTGCCCATAGTTTGGCCACCCAGTTTGATTTTAAGTTTTAGCTGGGGTTTTCCAGTACCAGAGTCTGATTCCAAAGTTTCAGAGGAAAAGCCGAGACCCACGTCCGCCTGGTGATGCTTCTTCTTGTGTTTCTTGTGCTTCTTGTGTTTCTTCTTGTGAGCACTGTGCCCGCCAGCTTCGTCTTCTGTAGACAAGCAAAGGAAGCCAGGTCAAATGGTGCCAAGGCAGCAGATTGAGTAACTAAACACCTAGCTCGCACCCAAAACTACCTGCCACTCAAGCCAATAGTCAATACGGACTACAACAATACAAACTGCCCAAGAATAAACAAGACTGACAATGCCAACTCAATTGTGCCTCTTATATGGCAAAATGCTCAACCTTAAACAAAATGTTCCGGCTGTTAAATTAATTTACATTTGGTGCGCCTTCATGCATAGATTCATTGTTCTGAGGATGTACTGGTGTCATTTGGTACCATTATGCTTTCAGAAAAGAACTTGTGCTTCAATCAAGGGGTGGAGGTTAGATAGACCTTAGGTTTAGGGTAAAAGTTCGGCACAACATTGTGGGCTGAAGGGCCTGTACTGTGTTGTACTGTTCTATGTTCTAACCTGTTTGATGTTATGTCATACTCCTTATTTCTCATTGTTTCTACAACAAGCAACAGAACTATAAATCATACTTTGGTGTTAGAGAGTTCAAAATATCCTCCAGGCAAAAGGCTTGGATAATAAACTGTAGTGCTGACTGTCCTGCAGCAGATGTGTCACATGCCCATTACACTTTACTGAACTTACGGTAAAAAGACTAAGGTTTTGGAGTAGAAAGACTTGTTTCATTAAAACCTGAAAACGAATTGTTAATGGTTTAGTTAAGCATTCAAGCCATACAAACAGAAGGGGCTTGAGTTTAATCCGACTGGTGTTCGGTTAGATGCTCTTAGAATTGAAGCTAAGGCACTTGAATTGTTCTCATCACTTGAAAGTGGATTGGTTGTGGGTAGGTGGGGGTGGGGTGCTGTAATTACAATAAAAAGACTATTGCTATTTTAGCGTTTTAGACGTTTTCACAAGTACTTCAGTGCAATTTACTCCCACAAGTAGTTTCAACATCGTCTGTTTAACAGGACACCTGCACTGCCCAAAACTAAATCACTCAATAGTATAAACCAAGTATTAACAACGGTTATTCCACAGATCTGAAGCAGACACCTACATCTTTCGCATAAACAATTTTTCGATTGCTTTTTCGATGAAGGGAGAAACATTTGCTAAAATGAGGCTAGCGACTAGTTGCTTTCTTACTTTCGACAACCAAGACCCACATTGAGATTTATTTAATTCTAACAATACTAAACAAATATACTGCACTCCCCAACATCACAAGGTCATCTTACTTGAATCAAATTACACCCCACCATAGTGCACTGCTTCATGCTACTTCCAAGCCAGGCTGACTCTTGCCTCTTAGCATTCTTTTTGGAAAGCTTATTAGCTATATCTCAGTTTCTTCCTATCTCTAACTAGAGATGAACAAGTGACTTCCCAACAAAATGGATACCTGATGCTTATTAATTACAAGAACAAACCAGTTATGATGTTTGATCATTCCTTCCCACTGTACATCTTCCTACTACCCCAACTTGTCAACTCGCATGTCCCAAGGTTCCACCATTTAGTTTCTCTCCTGTTCCACCATTTAGTTTCTCTCCTATTCCTCATTTGCTTGATATCTGATGTTGAATTCATTTACAGGGTAATGACGATTTGCTCTTCTACCTCTTGCCTCCTCTATAGTATCCCGACACTCCACATCTACCTCTTTGCACCCTCTCCAAAGCCCTCACATTCTTCCTGTAATGTGGTGGCCGGAACTGCACACAATACTGCAAATGTGGCCTAAATTTTTTATACAGCTGCAATATGACTTGGCAACTTTTATACTCAATTCCCTGAGTGGGAGCCAGCATGCTGTTCACCTTTTTTACCACCTTATCCATCTGTTGCCACTTTCATGAAGCAATAGACTTGCACCCCAAGATCTCTCTGTAGATCAATGCTTCTTCGGGTCCTGTCATTTACTTTATGCTTTCCTCTTGTATTCAACCTCCCAAAATGCATCACCTCACACTTGTCTGGATTAGGCTCCGTCTGCCATTTTCTGCCCAACTTTCCAACGGATCTATATCCTGCTGTATCCTTTGCTAACTTTTCTTACTATCCACAAATCCACCAATTTTCACGTCATCTGCAAATGTACTAATCAGACCTCCTACATTTTCATCCTTATTTGCATATATCACAAACAGCAGAGGTCCCAGTATTAACACAGTGTGGAGCTGGAGAAACACATCAGGCCAGGCAGCAGAGGAACAGGAAAGTTAACATTTTGGGTCGGAACCTTTCTTTAGGCCTGAAATGTCAGCTTTCCTGTTCCTCTGATGCTGCCTGGCCTGCTGTGTTCCTCCAGCTCCACACTTACCTCTGACTCCAGCATCTGCAGTTCTATCTCTGAGGTCCCAGTACTGATCCTTGCAGAACACCACTGGTCACAGACCTCCAGTCAGAAAATCACATCTCCACAACTACCCTCTGTTTCTGACCAAGCCAATTTCATGTCCAACTTACCAACTGACCATGGATCTTCTGGACCAGCTTACTGAGGGACCTTGTCAAATGTTTTAGTAAAATCCATGTAGACAACATCCACTGCTCCATCCTCAATCATTTTTGTCACCTCCTCGTAAAGCTCAATCAAATTTGAGAGTCAAGATTTTCCCTGCACAAAGCCGTGCTGACTATCCCTAATAAGTCCATTTTTCCCCAAAATAAATACTACGCCAAGCTGCCTACAATTTCCTGGATTATCCCTGTTGCGCTTCTTAAACAATGGAAGAACATTCACTATTCTGCAGTCGTCTGGGTCCTCACCTGTGGCTAAACAGGATACAAAGATCTCTGTCAAGGCCTCAGCAATTTCCTTCCTTACCTCCCTCAGTACCCTGGGATAGATCCCATCCTGCCCTGGGGACTTATCTACCTTGATATTTTTCAGGACATCCAACACCACCACCTCAATATCCGTTATGTCCTAGAATATCAATATATCCCTCCCTAATCTTACGATCATCCATGTCCTTCTCTTTGGTGAGTATCAATGCAAAATACTCAATAAGGACCTCACCCAATTCCTCCGGCTCAATGCACAATTTCCCTATCTTTTGAATGGGACAATTCTTTTCCCTCGCCACCCTCTTGCTCCTAATATACATATAAAATACCTTGGGATTCTCCTTAATCCTATTTGTCAAGGACATTCCATGGTCCCTTTTAGCATTCGTCATTTAAGTTCTTGAAATTCTTTGCGGGCCTTGTCTAATTTCAGTTGCATAAACCTTATTTATGCTTCCTGCTTCTTTTAGACTTTGCCACACTACATTGATTAAAAAGAATTTACATCCATATAGCATCTGGATCAGCACCATCTAGAGCATCTCACATTCAATTTGTTCATTTTTGAAATGTAGGCACTGTAATTAGGGGGAGCGATGGCCTCGTGGTGTTATCACTGGACTGTTAACCCAGAGACCTAGATAACATTCTGGGGACCCTAGGTTCAAATCCCACCATGGCAGATGGTGGAATTTGAATTCAATAAACTATCTGGAATTAAGAATCTAATGAACCCATCTGGTTCACTAATGTCCTTTAGGGAAGCAAATCTGCTATCCTTACCTGGTCTAGCCTACATGTGACTCCATACCCACAGCAATGAGATTGACTCAACTGCCCTCTGGGCAATAAGGGATGGGCAATAAATGCTGCCTAGCCAATGACAGCATCATTCCGTTAATGAACAAAAACCTTGGTAAAAATGGCGTACAATTTGCCCAAAGCAATATCCAACAACTGCAAGTGAGGTAATTGAGCAGAATCTATTACTGACCATGATATTTACAGCAGAAACAATGATAATGACAGCAAGAGTTCGGCCTTCACGTCAAATTGTACAAAATACTTGATGTCCCCTGAACAACTGATCAGACGGACTGGCTTTAACAGCTCATCCAATTAATATCCCTTCTGAAAATGCAGCACTTATTTAGTACTGCATTCGAGTGTCAGCCTAGTTTGATTCAGCTTTACACGGTGGGGATTTTAAACCAACAATTGCCTGTCTCACATTAGGTACTGGCTGACAGAAGTGAGCCAAAACATCAACATTAAAGTTGAATAGGTAAAAATTAGGTTGCACACAATCAATAAAGTAGAATGTATTAATAAACATTGACAGTAAACAGTTTTTTGCCCCCATTCTTTTGTGGGATGTGGGCATCGCTGGCTGGCCAGCCAACATTTCTTGTCTGTCCCTAGTTGCCCTTGAGAAGGTGGTGGTGAGCTGCCTTCTTGAACCGCTGCAGTCCTCCTGCTGTGGGTTGACCCACAATACCATTACGGAGGTAATTCCAGGATTTTGACCCAGCAACAGTGAAACAATGGCGATATATTTCCAAGTCAGGATGGCGCGTGGCTTGGAGGGGAACTTGCAAGTTGTGATGTTCCCAGATGTCTGCTACCCTTGTCCTTCTAGATTGAAGCGGTTGTGGGTTTGGAAGGAGCTGTCTGAGGATCTGTGGTGAATTTCCGCAGTGCATCTTGTAGATAGTACACGTTGCTGCTACTGAGCAGCAATGGTGGATGTAGTGCCAATCAAGCGGGCTGCTTTGTCCTGGATGGTGTCAAGCTTCTTGAGTGCTTTTGGGGCTGCACTCTTCCAGTCAACTGGGGAGTATTCCATCACACTCCTGACTTTTGCCTTGTAGCTGGTGGACAGCCTTTGAGGAGTTGGGTGGGGAGTTACTCGCCGCAGTATTCCTAGCCTCTGATCTGCTCTTGTAGCCAGTGTTTATATGGTATGTCTAGTTGACTTTATGATCAATGATAACCTTGAGGATGTTGATAGTGGGGGATTCAGTGATGGTAACACCATTGAATGTCAAGGGGTGGTGGTTAGATTGTCTCTTATTGGTGATGGTCATAGCCTGGCATTTGTGTGGTGCAAATATTTGCCACTTGTCAGTCCAAGCCTGGATATTGTCCAGATCTTGTTGCATTTGAACACGGACTGCTTCAGTATCTGAGGAGTCATGAATGGTGCTGAACATTGTACAATCATCGGCGAACATCCCCACTTCTGACCTTGTGATGGAGGGAAAGTCCTTAATGAAGCAACTGAGGATGGTTGGGCCGAGGACTCCACCCTGAGGAACTCCAGCAGAGACATCCTGGAGCTGATATGATTGACCACCCACAACCACAACCGTCTTCCTACGTGACTGGCATGACTCCAACCACCAGCCTGTTTGCTCCCTGAAACCCATTGATTCCAGTTTTACTAGGGCTCCTTGATGTCACACTCTGTCGAATGCAGCCTTGATATCAAGGACTGTCACTCAAACTTCACCTCTTAAGTTCGGCATTTTTATCCATGTTTGAACCGAGGCTGTAATGAGATCAGGAGCTGAGTGGCCCTGGCGGAACCCAAACTGGGCATCACTGAGCAGGTTATTGCTGAGCAGGTGCTGCTTGATAGCACTGTTGATGACACCTTTCATCACTTTACTGATGATCGAGGTCGACTGATGGGGCAGTAATTGGTTGGGTTGGATTTGTCCTGCTTTTTGTGTACAGGACATACTTGGGCAATTTTCCACATTGTCGGGTAGATACCAATGCTGTAACTGTACTGGAACAGCTTGGCTAGGGGAGCGGCAAGTTCTGGAGCACAAGTCTTCAGTACTATTGCCGGAGTGTTGTGAGGGCCCATAGCCTTTGCAGTATCCAGCGTTTCCAACCATTTCTTGATGTCACGTGGAGTGAATCGAATTGGCTGAAGACTGGTATCTGTAATGCTGGAGATCACTGGAGGGGGCTGAGATGGATCATCCACCCAGCACTTCTGGCTGAAGATTGCTGCAAATGCTTCAGCCTTATCTTTTGTGCTGATGTGCTGGGCTCTTCCATCATTGAGGATGGGGATATTTGTGGAGACTCCTCCTCCAGTGAGTTGTTCAATTGTCCTCCACCATTCACAACTGGATGTGGCAGGAGTGCAGAGCTTAGGTTTGATCCGTTGGTTGTGGGATTGCTTAGCCTTATCTATCGCACAACATACTCTCTCCAAAAATCCTTGCAAATTTTGGATCAGTTGAAATGTTCTTGCCTGGGATTAGTAGCTTTTGAGCTTTCCAAACCGTTTTCTGTCTCTCTACAATACTGCCTAACTGCTATGTATTTCCAGAATTCACAATATATTGCATTTGTTTCAGTAGTATCAAGGAATATGAAATAACAGCAGATAAACCTCATTTACGTACAAATGATACTCCAGATCTAAATGCTAGGAAAAACTAAAGCCGTAGTTCCTATGACCCACCAGTACAATAACTTTAAAGCAGCTGGTATTAAAAATCCCAGCAAATTCCCCAATGAGTAACAGCCCGTCAAAATGCAGGACTGAGCCCACACCGGCCCAAAAATCCCCAGGTTTAATCCTTCGCGCTGAGCTCAGCAACAGGACTGCGTCTCATTTCCTTTGAATAGGGGAATGTTCGAGGAGTTGGTGGGGCTGCAGCTTGGTTTATTGTTCCACAGGATTCAAATACCTTTAAGTCCCACGCCAGGGCTTCAACACATAAGACAAGGCTGACACTCCAGTGCTGAACTGAGGGAAAACTGCCAATGTCCAAGGTAACATCTTTCAGACGAACCCTTAAAACAAGTTCCCAATGCCAATTCGGGAGAATGTAAAAGATTCCGTACTCATGGAATTATACCTCAGACTCTAGGGTGACTTATACCTGAACACCACTAAGCAGCCCTTGCCTGCTTTCAAGATAGCTGACAGAAGCTAAGCAAAACTAAGCAGCCTGCTCACACAGTGAAGTACAATGGTACCTTTGAACAGAACTGCTAGAAGGTCAGTAAAGGAATGCTGTATGTTCCCATTCAAGACAGTTCAGATAAAAGGATGCTTTAGCACAGATAAATGATCAATTCCAGCTTTATTAATGAAAGAATGATTGTCCCAGTAAATGAATAACATCAGGTGCCAGATTAGGTCTCAAGCAGCTGCAAGGATAACACCACCGCAAAGAAAAATCGGAAATGAGGGAACCAATTCCAACGGACCTCAGAGTTTAAAAACCAAACAGGAAAACACAACAGCGTTTCATCGGAGGCTGCACTGATGACATTACCCAGCAGGGTAATGAAATGTCTGCAAATTAACAAACCAGCTCAGCAAGCCAACCAACCACAGCATCCACAACCTGAGCTACAAATCTACTGAAGAATCTTAGATAACAGCTAAAGTTATTTCGTAGTAAATAGTTGCCCCTTTAAAACCGCCAGCAATATTAAATAGTTTTTAGCTAAAAATGCTCTAATCATAGAAGTTGGTTTCAATACATAACCAGGATATAATGTAAAGCTTAAAAAAAAATTTAAGCTTAACTGTAAAGATTAACTAGCCCTAGAAGACACTTTCTTTTATGCCCTGAACAAGATAGATTGATCACAACCCAAAAATTACAAAATGCTGACAGTGGTAATTGTATAAATACACTCGATTAACTTTACAACAGAAGTTAACCTTATAGCAATTAGTTAAAACCAACTAACTTTTTGTGTTTACACTATGTAATTGCAACAGTGGGAAAATAAAAGGAGTAACTGAAAGTGATAAAAGACAGCACCAAAATACAATAGATAATAGAATTTGAGCTGTTCTTACAGATAAGCAAGCCTGAGAAAAACCCGAAGGAGTATACCCATTAAACTTTTGCAATGTGTATGAATAGGATGCATAGGAAGATCCCAACACCTAGCGATCACAATTTCTAGCTACTACCATAAGATCATGGGAACTTGAGGCTGGCCATGGATGTGTCCACTACTGATTAGGTGTCCCACAGGATTGGGTGTTTGAATTAAGGGGAAGGACAATGACTATGTTGTATTTGATTACTGTAACACAAGATGTATAAAAATGCTGTATTTCTTTCTAAAAGCCAGGCCGTGTCATTGATCTATCTTATGAAGCCAGATTCGGAGAAGATCCTTTGGCCCTCTCCCTGCATAAACCAGTTTCTGCCCAGATAAACATCTTCCACTTGCCTGAATCCTGCCCGTCTCCCGAGCCTTTGTTTACATAGGAGCATTTTTCCAGACCCGGGACAACATCCCAAACACCACCATCACTATCCCTGGATGCATCCTGTCCAAGGTGCCAGCAGTGTTATACAATTGGGGGGGGTGCAGTTTTGCCAGAAAGTTCACAATATTGACTCCAGCCCCATGAGGTCTCATGGTTTCAGGCTAAACATGGGCAAGGAAACCTCCTGCTGATTACCATGTATTGTCCTCCCTCAGATGACAAATCAGTACTCCTCCATATTGAACAACACTCAGAGGATGCACATAGGGTGGCAATGGCACAAAATGTACTGGGGAGGGAATTTCAATGTCCACCGCCAACAGTAGCTCAGCAGCACCACTGGTCAGATCCTGAAAGACATAGTTGTTGGGTAGGGCCTGCAGCAGGTGGTTACAGAACAACAAGAGGAAACAACATACTTGACCTCATCCTTACCAACCTACCAGCAGCAGATGCATCTGTCCATGGCAGTTTCAGTAAGTGTGACCAGTGCACAGTCCTCGTGGAGATGAAGTCCTGCTTTCACATTGCTTATACCCTCCATTGTGTTGTGTGGTGTGGTACTGTGTTAAATGGGATAGACTTCAAACAGATCTAACTTCTCAAGACTGGGCATCCATGAGGTGCTGTGGGCCATCAACAGCAGCAGTATTGTACTCCAACACAATCTGAAACCTCTTCGCCCAACCTATCCTCCACTCAACCATTATCATCAAGCCAGGTCAACTTGGTTCAATGGAGAGTGCAGGAGGACTTGCCAAGAGCAGCACCAAGCATACCTCAAAAATTCAACCTGGTGAGGCTACAAACAGGCCGATAGGCAGAGTCAGAGTCAGAGTCAGAAATACAGCACAGAAACAGACCCTTCAGTCTAACTCGTCCATGCCCCTTCATTTTCAATGATGTCACCGTCATTAAATAAACCACTATCAACATCCTGGGGCTACCACTGACCAGAGATTCAACTGGACTCACTATATTAACATACTGGCTACAACAGCAGGTCACAGTCTTGGAACACTGCGGCAAATAACTTACCACCTGACTCCCCAAAGCCTGTCCACCATCTACAAGGCACAAGTCAAGAGTGTGATGGAATACTCGCCACTTGCCTGTTTGGATGCAACAATAACGTAAGCAGTTGACACCAACTAGGACAAAGCAACCAACTTGACTGGCACCACATTCACAAGCATCCACTCTCTCCACCACTGATGCTCAGTAGTACACACTGCTATCTGCAAGGTGCATTCAGAAAGTCACTAAAGAGCCTTAGACAGCACGTTCCAAACCCACGGCCACGTCCGTCTAGAAGGACAAGGACAACTGGTACATGGGAAAACCACCACTTCAAGTTCCCCTCCAAACCACTCACCATCCTAACTTAGCAATATATCACTGTTCCTTCTGTCATTCGGTCAAAATACTGGAATTCCCTCCCTTAGGGGATTGAGAGTCAACCCACATCAGGTGGACAGCAGCGGTTCAAGGTGGCAGCTCAGCACGACATTCTCAAGGGCATCGAGGGACAGGCAATAAATGCTGCTCAGCCAGCAAAACCCACATCCTAACAACGAATAAAAACAAGTAAAACTATTGTTTCCTGACCAATTTTCTCACTCGAACTTAAATTCCATCATGTTATGCTCACGACTTCTTAGGGGATTGTTAACTGAGGTCATTTAGTAAACCTGTCTCATAACAAATCCAAGATAGCGTTCTGCCTGGTTGGCTCCATAGCATTTTGCTCTGTGAAACCATACCTAATGCTGTCAGAGATAAAAGGTACTGCAGATGCTGGAGAATCCGAGATAACAAGCGTGGGGCTGGATGAACACAGCAGGTCAAGCAGCATCATAGGAGCAGGAAAACTTGACGTTTCGGGCCTAAACCCTTCATCAGAAATGGGGGAGGGGAAGAGGGTTCTGAAATAAATAGGGAGAGAGGGGGAGGCGGATAGAGGATGGATAGAGGAGAGGATAGGTGGAGAGGAGGCAGACAAGTCGAAGAGGCGGGGATGGAGCCAGTAAAGGTGAGTGTAGGTAGGGGGGTAGGGAGGAGATAGGTCAGTCCAGGGAGGACGGACAGGTCAAGGGGGCGGGATGATGTTAGTAGATAGGAGATGGGGGTGTGGCTTGAGGTGAGAGGAAAAACAGGTTAGGGAGGTGGAGATGAGCTGGGCTGGTTTTGGGATGCGGTTGGGGGAGGGGAGATTTTGA
>JAHRHZ010000248.1:20147317-20164167 GCA_024137785.1 Ginglymostoma cirratum | reverse complement strand
TGGGGAGGGAAAAATGTCTTTGGTGGTGGGGTCTGATTGCAGATGGCAGAAGTGTCGGAGGATGATGCATTGGATCCGGAGGTTGGTGGGGTGGTACGTGAGGACGAGGGGGATTATGGTGTGATTTGATTGGGGTGTTTAAAACTAAGAAGAACGAGGCAGAAACAGCCTGCTTCCAATACATGGAAGGGTCTTGAGTGAGAGGCCTGAATAGTGAGATAATCCTGTGTAAACTGAGGACAGTAATACTGTGGAATAATATTACAGTGTTGCAACCTCTTGGTTTATCTAAGAGTCCCCCAGAATGAATGACCAAACTCTTGGGCGTAATATTTCAGCAAACCAGCTCATATTGGGAATGGGCAAATATCACTGTTTCAGAAATGACCCCCTTCCAGAGGCATTTTGCCAACATCTTCTCCAATTGATGGTTTCAATGCTGAGAAAACCCATTGACTGGAAAAAAGAATAGGTATTCATGCATGTTATAATCTTGTTAAATCATGAACCACCAGCCAATTTCATCCAGGGCAATTAGAGATGGGTAAGAATGCTAGTCCAGCCAGAGTCATACACATTCCACGATTGAATCAAAAACAATAAGATGTTCTTTTTTAAAAAAGAAATTGAAGTATGGCTGAGGACCACATGCGATCTGCTGATGCATACTTTTTAGATGTAGGAGAAACTCATCTTGGTAGATTTACAATATGTTTCAGCAGTTTTATTTCCCCAAACAATACTGGAAGGGGCACAGCGAAGGTCAGTGTGATTTGAGAGCCTCTGTTTTTGAATATTTGTGATTGATTTTGCTAATAGAAGAGTGCTCTGAACTTTGTAACCAAATAGTAACAATCCTATCACCAATGTTGTCACCCAGTCCAACTAAATACCCGAACATTTACTAGGAAATATGTTTATGTGCACTCACTTGTGCAGGAATATCATGTGTCTGGATGTCATGTGTCTGTGTCTCTCACATTAATCCTACCAGAGCTAAAAATATGAAACAACTTACTCTTCCAATTACCTTTGAGTTTTTTTTTAGGTGCTTATCTATAACTTCTTTAATAATTGATTCTAACACTTTCCCCATGTCAGATGTCAAGCTAACTAACCTCTATCCTGCCTTCTTCCTTTCTTGAATTATAGGGGTTATATTTGGTACTTTCCAGTTTGGTCGAGCCATTCCTGAATCTGGGGAGTTTTGGAAAATTATCACCAACAGATTGTTTACTCATTAGTTACACTATCAGATCGTAGGATAAAGTCCATATGGAGCAGAAGACTTTTCAGTCCCTAGATCCATCAGGTTCCTTAGTACTGCTTCCCTGGTGATTATAGTTTCACCAATTTCTTCTTTCCCTTCCATCTCCTGATTTACAGCTATTACCGGGATGCCTTTTGTATTCTTTATGGTGAAGATACAAGCAAAGTATGTGTTCATTTCACCCGCCTTTTGTTATTATCTACTGTTAACTTCTCATTCTCCCACTCATGAGGATCCTCACTTTATTTACTCTTTTCCTTTTTAAGTACAAAAGGAACTTTTATTATGTCTTCCCATTCCTAGCTCATTTCTCCTCTTACTCTAATTTCTTTCTATTGATTTTTTTTAAAGTCATGCTAATGTTGCTTCTTCCTTAAGTTTGATTCTTTCCATAACTACTTTAGTTAACCACAGATAGTGGGTCCTCTCTTTAGATTTTTTTACTTCATCATAGGAATGTACGTTTTGCTCTGAAATGATCCCCTTAAATGTCTGCCACTGTGTCCCTATTGATCTCTCCCCTAGCTTCGTATGCCTGTTCACTTCAGCTAGCTCAATTATAATGTAACACAATATAACCTGCTCTTTGGTCAGTTCCAGAGTGTGCTGCTCCAAGAAACTATCCCGAAAGCATTCTACAAACTCCTCAACCAGACTAAAACTGCTCCTCTGATTTTTCCAGCTTAAGTGTAGATTAAGGTTATTTGATTTTAGGGTTTGGGACCACGGTTACTGAATAGAATCAATCAGCAGTAAGGAATTTTCAGCTGGTTTATTGAGTGTTAAGAAGCAGCAGTATAGATATGATACACGAGTTAATTAGACAAAATAAAGTATCTGGAGGGTGAGTCATTGATACCAATGAACAAACAGGTAGTTGACATGAAGTGTGTAAATCCCATTAAGGCCGTGTCAGCAGCATCCAGCCCTCTTACCAAAGGGTGAGAGGAATCTTTCTGGGTCTTCTTCCTCCTCTCTTGGTCCATTTTTCATCTGGAAGGCTATCAAACAGCTAGCTGACAAGAACACTCCCTCTGACTCGGAACAATTGTTGATGTATGCTATTTTTAGCATACCTATGCTGGTTCAGTAACTTATCAGAATGGTTTCCAGCTAAGAAATGGGGGACAGCTACTCACAACATCAGAATAACAATTGTCCCCCCCCCCCACCCCCTTGCCCACCTTCAGCGTAAGGTCAGTTTTAACTTTTCAGAAACAAATCCTTTTATTTTACAACTTGGGACACTAGGCATCAGTGGCCTGGTTACCTTTATAAGTATTCTCCTCAACCTGCCTTTTGTCCTTGTTTACAGAATCGTTTATGCTTGGGGAAGGGAAATAACAGCTGTAGCAGCCATTACTGGCTGAGGACTCATGCTACACAGAAAATACTAGAAAAATTCTATTTCAAAGGCCCCCCAATATCCTACAAAGTCACCCATGATTATTGCTGTCCCTTTTTCACAAGCACCTCATATTTCTTCTTGTATGGAGGAGTCAAATTGGGCTCCAAAATATGAACTTTATTTCTCTGTCCACAGATGCTGCCAGACCTGCTGAGTTTTTCCAACTTTCTGTTTCTATTTCAGATCAGTTCAGGATCTGCAACATACCTAGTCTTTTTTAAAAATTAATTCACACTAGGATTGCATTTATTGCCCATCCCTAATTGCTTTTGAGAAGATGGTGGTGAGCTGCTTTCTTGAACTGCAGAGTTGTGGTACTGAGATAGCAAGAACTGCAGATGCTGGAGTCAGAGATAACAAAGTGTGGAGCTGGAGGAACACAGAAAATTTTATGAAGAAGGGTCCTGACCCAAAATGTCAGCTTTCCTGTTCCTCTAATGCTGCCTGGCCTGCTGTGTTCCTCCAGCTCCACGCTGTGTTATCTTAAGAGTTGTAGTGCTGTTGGGGAAAGGATACCAGGTGTTTGTCCAGTGACAATGAGGGAACTGCAATATATTTCCAAGTTAGAATGGTAAATAGCTTAGAGAATAACCTGCAGCTGGTAATGTTCACATTGTTTCTGCTACTCTTATCCTTCTAGTTGGTAGGTGGCCTTGATGAGTTACTGCAATGCATCTTATGGATGGTATACACATTACTGCCACTGTGTGTCAGTGATGAATGGGGTTGAAGGCTGAAAGTGGTGCTAGTCAAGCAACTGCTTTGACCTGAATGGTGCTAAGCTGTTTGATTATTATTAGAGCTGCACTCATCCAAGCAAGTAGGGAGAATTCCATTCACACTCCTGAATTAGTGTGAATTCTGAGAATAGATAAGTCCCCTGGGCCGGATGGGATCTATCCTAGGATTCTCTGGGAAGCTAGGGAGGAGATTGCAGAGCCTTTGGCTTTGATCTTTATGTCGTCATTGTCTACAGGAATAGTACCAGAAGACTGGAGGATAGCAAATGTTATCCCCTTGTTCAAGAAGGGGAGTAGAGACAACCCTGGTAATTATAGACCAGTGAGCCTCACTTCGGTTGTGGGTAAAGTGTTGAACAGGATTATAAGTGAGAGGATTTATAGTCATCTAGAAAGGAATAATTTGATTAGGGATAGTCAACACGGTTTTGTGAAGAGTAGGTAGTGCCTCACAAACCTTATTGAGTTCTTTGAGAAGGTGGCTAAACAGGTGGATGAGGGTAAAGCGGTTGATGTGGTGTATATGGATTTCAGTAAAGCGTTTGATAAGGTTCCCCACGGTAGGCTATTGCAGAAAATTTGGAGGCATGGGATTGAGGGTGATTTAGTAGTCTGGATCAGAAATTGGCTAGCTGTAAGAAGACGGAGGGTGGCGGTTGATGGGAAATGTTCATCCTGGAGTTCAGTTACTAGTGGTGTACCGCAAGGATCTGTTTTGCGGCCACTGCTGTTTGTCATTTTTATAAATGACCTGGATGAGGGTGTAGGAGGATGGGTTAGTAAATTTTTGGATGACACTAAAGTCGGTGGAGTTGTGGACAGTGCGGAAGGATGTTGCAGGTTACAGAGGGACGTAGATAAGCTGCAGAGCTGGGCTGAGAGATGGCAAATGGAGTTTAATGTGGAAAGGTGTGAGGTGATTCACTTTGGAAGGAGTAACAGGAATACAGAGTACAGGGCTAATGGTAAGATTCTTGGTAGTGTGGACGAGCAGAGAGATCTCGGTGTCCGTGTGCATAGATCCCTGTAAGTTGCCACTCGGGTTGATAGGGCTGTTAAGAATGTGTACGGTGTGTTAGGTTTTATTGGTAGAGGGATTGCGTTTCGGAGCCGTGAGGTCATGTTGCAGCTGTACAAAACTCTGGTGCGGCCGCACTTGGAATATTGTGTACAGTTCTGGTCACTGCATTATAGGAAGGATGTGGAAGCATTGGAAAGGATGCAGAGGAGATTTACCAGGATGTTGCCTGGTATGGAGGGAAGGTCTTATGAGGAAAGGCTGAGGGACTTGAGGCTGTTTTCATTAGAGAGAAGAAGGTTAAGGGGTGACTTAATAGAGACATACAAGATAATCAGAGGATTAGATAGGGTGGACAGTGAGAGCCTTTTTCCTCGGATGGTGACGGCTAGCACGAGGGGACATAGCTTTAAATTGAGGGGTGATAGATATAGGACAGATGTCAGAGGTAGATTCTTTACTCAGAGGGTAGTTAGGGCATGGAATGCCTTGCCTGCAGCAGTGGTAGACTCGCCAACTTTAAGGGCATTTAAATGGTCGTTGGACAAACACATGGATGATAATGGAATAGTGTAGGTTAGATGTGCTTCAGATTGGTTTCACAGGTGGGCGCAACATTGAGGGCCGAAGGGCCTGTACTGTGCTGTAATGTTCTGTGTTTTAATTGTGCCATATATGGCTTGCTGATGAAGAGCTACGTACTGGCAAAAGAGAGGTTTATGTACTTGACTCTTCGCAATAGTTATACTGCTAGTTAATGGCGAGAACAAAAGTGATAATCAGACAGACCATTTTGCACCCCTAACTATGTTGCACACTTGATACATGGCTTCACCTGGAGACACACACTGATTATCTTTGCTACTGTTGATCTATTTATTGTTAACAAATCTGTTTGGTAGTTAATGACCTAAACCACCAATTCCAAGGTTTAAATGGCCACAAGTGGGCATGCATTTTATCCAACAAGCTAAATAAAAGGAATTAGATCAGTATATAGCCCACAGCCCATAGTTGGCTGAGGTGGTTTGCAATTGCATAAGGAGGTCAGAAGCCTATTTAAGTTAACAGTTGGGTAATTCTTTTGAAGGGTTCAATAAAGCTTACTTAGTACAAAATAAATGATCAAGTGTCCTCAGAAGGAAGGTACCAAAGATACTGGCCCCATTAAACAAATATACACTGTGACATTTAAATTAGTTATCTGATGCTGCCCATTAATCAATACTATCCATGGACAGTTCCTCTGCTGTTCTTCAAAATGTATCACGGGATCTTTTGACCAAGCAGGCGGTTTAATATCTCACCTAAAGACAGCATCTGCAACAATACAATAATAGGGGAGGTGATGGCCTAGTGGTATTATCGCTGGACTGTTAATCCAGAGACCCAGATAATGTTCTGTGGAACTTAGGTTCAAATCCTGCCACAGTAGAATTTGAATGCAATTTTTAAAAAATCTGGAATTAAGAGTCTAATGATGACCATGAATCCATTGCCGGTTGTTGGAAAAAGCCACCTGGTTCACTAATGACCTTTAGGGAAGGAAACTGCCATCCTTACCTGGTCTGGCCTATATGTGACTCCAGACCCACAGCAATGTGGTTGACTCTTAATTGCCCTCTGGGCAATTAGGGATGGGCAATAAATGCTGCCTGGCCACTGACACCCTCATTCCGTGAATGAATTTTAAAAAATACAGCACTGGAGAGTCAGCCTTAATTTTTGTGTTGACGTTTGGGCAGGCATCTTGAATCCAGCGCCTTGTGACTTTTAGTCAAGAGTGTTAGTGACTGAGTCACAACTGACACTGACTATAGCTTGATTATTTATTACTGCTCAGTCAAGTAACAAAAGAATGAAATTATTTTCAAAAGTATTGTGTTAGCTAGAAATCTGAAAAAAAGTTCAATTTAGGAAACCTAGTCAGCATGGTCAAGTTGGGCCGAAAGGACTGTTTCTGTGCCATATGACTCTGACTTCTAAAATAAGAAATGCTGAAAATCTCAGCAAGTCAGGCAATATGTAAACTGACTGCAGTGGTTCAAGAAGACAGCTCACCACCACCTTCTGAAGGGCAACTAGGGACATGCAATAAACACTGGTCAGTCAGTAAAAACCAAAAGAACTGCAGATGCTGTAAATCAGGAACAAAAACAAAGTTGCTGGTAAAGCTCAGCAGGTTTGGCAGCACCTGTGGAGGAGAAAACAGAGTTAACGTTTTGGGTCCGGTGACCCTTCCTCAGAATAGTTCTCCAGAGATGCTGCCAGACCTACTGGTCAGTCAGTGATGCCCACGTCCCAAAAGTTTTCTTTCTATTTGTTCACAGATGAGGGTGTTACTGGCTAGGCCAGCATTTATTGCCCATCCCTAATTACCCAGAGGGCTATTAAGAGTCATCAATATTGCTGTGGTCTAGAGTCACTTGTAGGCCAAACCAGGTAAGAACAGCAGTTTCCTTCCCTAAAGGGCATTAGTGAACTAGATAGATTTTTCTGACAATTGACAACCAACAATAGATTCATGGTCATTCTTTGACTCCTAAATCCAGAGTTTTTTAAAACGGAATTTTAAAAATTCTACCATCTACCATGGTGGGATTTGAACCCAGGACCCACAAACATTACCGGAGTCTCTGGATTAATAGGCCACTGATAATACCACTAGTGCATAAAAAAAGGCATGGAAACAGAAACAGAACTAACAGTTTGTTCTGATGACCTTTCATCAGATCGAAAAAATGTTAGAAATTTTAACAGATTTTAAATAAACTGCCAGGAAAAAGAATACGGGGAAAGGTCTGCAAAGGAACAAGTAATATTAAGTGATAAAAGTGAGGATAATGCAAGACCAAAGGAGTTGATAATAGAACAAATGTGATATAATGGATAGGTTTGAATGAATAATGGTTGATGCAGTGGTTGGGGAACAGGATGGAAAATTTTGACAAAGATGGGAAAGCAAGGACCTTAGCCCAGGAACCAATCCACTAGTGGCTGTAGTGACAATACCTGCACAGTTCTTGCTGGAGAATGGAGACAGTGGCTGGTTAGGATGGTGGAGACAATTTCTTTGACTGGTGGAGATGGGGAGGAAATGGCCTAGTGGTAGTATCACTGGACTGTTAATGCAGACATGCAGATAACATTCTGGGGACTTGGTTTGAATCCTGCTACGGCAGATGGTGGAATTTGAATTCAATAAATATCTGGAATTAAGAATCTAATGATGACCATAAATCCATTTCAACTGTCAGGAAAAACCCATCTGGTTCACTAATGTTCTTCAAGGAAGGAAACTGCTGTCCTCACCTGGTCTGGCCCACAGCAATGTGGTTGACTCTGAACTGCCCTCTGGGCAATTAGCGGTGGGCAATAAATGCTGCCTAGCCAGAGATATCCTCATCCTGTGAATGAATAAAGAAAAAATAACTGATCGACTAGACTGCCTCTTCAAAGAAGGTGTTGAGCTTCTTTGGAACTGCACTCAACCAGGTAAGTGGGGTGTATTCCACCACAAGTGCTGACTTGTGCCTAAAAGCTGACCCAGGCATTGTGGGGAGAGAGAGAGAGGGGAGGTGAGTTATGTACTGTCGAATTCCCAGTCTCTGCCTCTTACATACATGTTTATGTGCTGAACCAAATAATTTTTCCAGTCAAAAGCCCCGAGAATGTTGAAAGTGGGGAATTTGGTTGTGGTCATGCCATCGAACGTTAGAGGGCGATAGGTAGATTCTCTCTTGTTGGAGATAGTCACTGGTGTGGTGCAGATCTGAGGTGACCAGCTATTTCACGTTCAAAGACAACACAGTGCTTGGAGCAAGTTTGCCATCTCACTGCTTCTGTTCTCTTCAGCAACATTTACCTCTCTGCTTCTTTTCCCAGAAGGAAAGGAACAATAAAACCTGCGAACGACGCGCCCCTCAAAATGCAGCTCCAGAATCAACCATACGTTCATTTCCAAGTTTTACTATTTTTTTTTGGTAGCCGAGACTTCAACTGGGGCAGTCACAGAGTTTTGAGAGAACAATTCAAAATAGCCTCAGTTATACCCAGATTCATTCAAGCATGGTTTTGCTAAGTGAAGTGAAAGTATTTAACAGATGTTTCATTTGTTCTTAAAGGAAAGCGTACAGAACTCTGTACTGAAGGACCAACGAGATACTGTAGAAACCACACCCCTACAGAGTGGAGAATGAGAATAGTGGCTGTTAGTGGGACCTGTCACATGATGGGAATCATATGATGGATTCGATGTGGCGGTAGGTCGAATTTTTACTTGTGTCATCAAAGTGCGGACAAAAACAGGCAAAGCTGATACAAACACAGTGAAACAGGAAGAGTGTTATTCTCTCATTGAAGTACCCAGTAGCCAAACGAGAGCACAGGAAGGCAACATGAGACACTCGGAGCTAACATACTCGCTTCTCGTTGTGTTGTCGTCCCTCGGTAAGAAATATCGATTGTATATGGGGCTTTCACTTAGTGTATTAGCTACTCGTTTCTCAGTGGCGTATGGTTTCCCATCTAAACGTTTAAAATATTTAAATTAATAATCGTAGAAAAATGACTGCATTTCTTTCCCATCTCTCTCTCGCTCCTTTTTCTATATCCAGTCTTTTTTTTAAAAAGAGAAGTTTCTACAAAGGCGAGGAACTTTATAATCAAAGTAGACGATGCTCAGCAGTTCCCGGGTGTGACCATTGTTTAAATGATGAATGTGAGGGGGACTGTTGTCTGTTACCAGAGTGTGTTCTGGTACAAAACAGACTGCAGACATCGGGTAGGTCGGGGAGAGCCGTTCGATGAACTGTCTCCAAACTGATAAAAGATACCCGAAATGGTCTTTGTGTTTTGTGCTCCTGTGGAGAAATGGACACGGGAAGGAGCTGGCCGCAACTGACCACTGCACGGAGATATGAAAGAGAGCGGATGGTCAGCCAGTAAATGAGAAAGGAAAAGTTTTATTGTTGAATGTAATTGAATCAACAATGAAAGGATGAATTTATTCATCAAGTGCTTGTTTTAAACCGGGAATTATCTGGAACAGTCGGAATGAAAGCCTAGTTGTTTGAAGGGTCTCTCTCACACCTAGTCCCTCGATGGTTTAAATGCAGACTTCTGTTGTCCAAATGGTACATAGTTTTAGATTCTTTCTATACACCAGATATAAAAGGGTTTGTGAACTCTGTCGAACTAACTCATGTAGAGCAGTATCAAATTAAAAACCCTTTCCTGTTTTCTTTATACTCAAGTCTTCCTAAAGGGTTATAAAACTGGGTTTTAATATCAAGAAAGTTTTTTTTAATTTACCCACCCCCATCTCCTATCTACTAACCTCATCCTGCCCCCTTGACCTGTCTGTCCTCCCTGGACTGACCTATCTCCCCACCCCTGCCTCCGCCTCTTTGACTTGTCTGCCTCCTCTCCACCTATCCTCTCCTCTATCCATCTTCTATCCGCCTCCCCCTCTCTCCCTATTTATTTCAGAACCCTCTTCCCCTCCCCCATTTCTGATGAAGGGTCTAGGCCCGAAACGTCAAGTTTTCCTGCTCCTATGATGCTGCTTGGCCTGCTGTGTTCATCCAGCTCCACGCCTTGTTATCTTGGATTCTCCAGCATCTGCAGTACCTATGATCTCAGAACACGTTTTATGGTGGTTCTTCTGAGATGCTGCCTTAAAGTAAATTTTTTTCTTATTAAAATAAATTATACTTTAATACTGTATCAGAGATAAAAGGTACTGCAGATGCTGGAGAATCCGAGATAACAAGCATGGGGCTGGATGAACACAGCAGGTCAAGCAGCATCATAGGAGCAGGAAAACTTTTATACTGTCTGGCACTGATATGAGAGAGCATAGGTCTGCAGTGAGGGATTATTGAATGTTTGTGAACAGCTTGAAACAATGAGTTGTGCAGAAATAGACTGTTTGTGTTCAATACTGTGCCCTTTGAATGAGTATGTATGTGCTATGATTAAGAGGTATTTGGGGAAAGGTTAGGCAACATGTATAACTGTGATTTAGGAAGGTTTTGTGATTCTACTTGGAGCTGTGGCCCAGAGGTAAAAATCTCACCACCCTCGGGGTTGTCATAACAACATGTCTGAACAGATTAGTGATTCAAAAATTTTCTTTACAACTCTGACCCCAGAATCTGCAAGTCTTGCTATCTCCAGCTGCGTAGGCCTAGTTTGTACTTGTGTTTCAACGGATATTGTGAATAGACTGATGTGGAACACACACTGGTTCCTGCTTCTTCCTTTTGCCAAATTACTACTTTTAAAAACTTGCTGTACTGCATTAGTGTTTAAATTCTACATTAGCATTGTCCCATCCATATCCACCTCTTGCCTCCTTCCTCATGTATGTAGCAAACTTCCCTGCAAACATATCTACGTTATTTGTTACAACCACTTCAAACAAGTGGGTTTTACATTCTCGCCACTCTGTGTGCTGTCAGTGCTTACATATGGAAACACTGTTTCTCTTGTATTTGCCCTATCTTAAAGATTTCTGACAAATTTACCCTTTGTTTTAGCATGCATTGAGAGACAATGCAGTGGATGGAGTTGACAGCCATAAGCCAACAACAGTTTGAGGCTTGGCAAAAACAAATTGCTAGGAAGACTCTGCAGGCCTGGCAGCATCTGTGGAGAGAAAGCAGAATTAACATTTCAGGTCCAGTAACCCTCCTTCAGAACTTGTATGAAGTAAACATCAAAATCTGAGTCACTTGAGAATTCAGTTAAAATGTTCATCAGTAAAGTGGCAGTCATGGCTTAGTGTAGGATTTTCCCATCTGATTTTGAAAATTTGACTTTAACTCCAAATACTTATGCACATAATCTCAGAAATGCAATCTTTTAAATGAGTTGGGACTTGCCTCTGTTCTGAACACTGGACCCGAAGTGTTAACTCTGTTTTCTCTCCACAAATGCTGTCAGACCTGCCGAGCTTTTTCCAGTGATTTCTGATTTCCAGTATTTGTAGTTCTTTTGGTTTGTGTGTCTTTGTTACATTGAGACCTGCTGAGTCGTTTATGAGCAGTTTGTATTTACGTAGCTTTGTGGTGTGATATCATAAGGTTTTTGTAAACAAGAGTCACATAAAGGCAGATGACTGAAAGATTTGGTTTAAAAAGATGGATTTTAAGGATTGTTTTCAGAGGCTGTTGTCTCTATGCCAGAGCTTGGAGCACATAGACTACCATCTTTCAAGAAGGCAGCTTCCTACTTTCTCAAGGGCAACTAGGGAGGGGTGGTAAATTCTGGCCCAGCCAGCATTGCCCAAAAAAAAAAGCTTTGGCACAAGTGGAAAGCATGAGTTTCACTGGTAGGGTGTTCAAGACTGGAGATTGTCAGCAGATCAGAAATGGATAAGCACCACTATCTTGGTGCCTTGGGGTAGGGACATGGTAAAAGTCAGGAGATAGGCTTTGCAAGGGTTTGGAAACGAAGATGGGAATTTTAAAAAAAAAAAGGCACCGCTTAACCAGGAGCAAGTGTAGATTATGAAAACAGGTTTAAGGTTGTTACACTCAATGCCTTTGGGTTTAAAAAAATAACCTACAGATTAAATTTTGAGCAATATCAAACTCTGCTGACGACAATTGCTTCCTCAGTTGCAAAACCATCAAAAAAATCATTTGAGGCCCTAATTTTGAATCATTGACAGCAACATCGCTTTTTAATGCAAGTCCTGAACACTGCTTTTTCAAAAAAAGAATGCAAGTCCCTTAAGAATGCAAATAAAATGGTCATCAACAAAGTCTAGGATTTTCCCCTTTTGAGCCTGAAAATTTGACCTTAACTCAGTTACTTGGGTGCATAACCTCAGAACTGCTATCTTTTAGATGGGTTAAGACCTGTCGTCTTGTTCAAGTGGAAGTAAATTTTTAAAATTCCATGGTACAGTTTTTAAAAAGTACCTTTCCTATACTCGCTGCACAGAAAGCACCGTGTGTGTCGATGTCACTGCTCAGTTCACCCACTCACTGAAAAGCTTCCAAGAACTTTGTTCTGAATTTAAGTTGCTCAATTGAATAGATGGTGACAGAATTTGCCCAAAGCCACCTGATTCATGTCAGGTCCCACTGTAGTCATTGAGATTTGACTGCAGTTTTATTTCCTGGTCGAAGTATGGAAGCTGATAGAAGTTCCCTGCTGGGTAAAGATATTGGAAAAGACTTGCCAATCTAGGAGAACGTGGATGATTATTTGGAGTTCTTGAGATAGCTCAGATCTTCCACACAGGTTTTTTTCCCCCATTATGTCTCATTGATTTCTTCTGATCTGATTCAACTCCTATTGATATCAATGAGCATAAAACAAATGGTTAAAACAGGTTCGTGTCATTTATCTCTGCTGTTGGTACCTTGCTGGGTGCAGATTGGCTCTTGCTAAATTACAACAATAACTTCAGAAGTATTTTAAGTAGCTGTAAAGTTTTTATGGGCTTGTGAAGTTGTGCAAGCTGCTGTTTAAATGCATGCACTTTCGTTTCCTTATTTTCTTCCTCTTTACTTTTTTCTCCATGACTTTTTTTCTCTTTGGAAATACATATTATTGTTAAAGGTTTTGTGATCTAGCTGCTCATGGTCTTTGTAAGAAATGTTTTTCTGGTGGTTGTAAAAACCTTTGTTTGATTCCAGCAGGAAATGCAGTTGATTGTCATAAAGATAGTTGCATGCTGCACTTTTTGAATATTTAGGCTGGATTTACTTACTGTAAGTTGATGTAATGCTGTTAGCATATTCCAGTGATACTTGTCAAATTAACACTTGCAACATACTGCTTTCCAGTGATATGAGAAAACACAGTATGTTTTTGAGTACCAAGTTAATGTGGCAGCCTGGAGAGAGCTAATCTAATTCATTGCACCTGCACTGGCTCTCTGAAACAGGGCCTGAGCAGAGATGCAAATTACCAGTTCATGAAACTAAATATCTGATTGCTGTCCTCCTAACTTTGTTGAGCAATGTGTTGCGGAAGCAAAGCTTCTCCACTTAGTGAAGAAGGTGCTATGTATGCTTGCCTTTATTGGTCAGTGCACTGACCATGAGTTGGGAGGTCATGTGGCTATACCGGATATGGGTTGGGTCACTTTTGGAATACTGCATTCAATTCTGGTCTCCCTGCTATAAGAAGAATGTTGTGAAACTTGGAAGGGTTCAGAAAAGATTTACGAGGATGTTGCCAGGTTTGGAGGCATTGAGCTACAGGGAGAGGCTGAATAGGCTGGGGCTATTTTTCCTAGAGCATCGGAGGCTGAGGGGTGACCTTTATAGGAGTTTATAAAATCTGAGGGGCATGGATAGGGTGAATAGCCAAAGTGTTTTCCCCAGGGTAGGTGAGTCCAAAACTAGAGGGCATAGGTTAAAGGTGAGAGGGAAAAGATTTGAAAGGGACCTGAAGGGCAACCTTTTCACGCAGAGGGTGGTGTGTGTACGGAAGGAGCTGCCAGAGGAAGTGGTGGAGGCTGGTACAACTACAACATTTAAAAGGCATCTGGATGGTTATGTGATTAGGAAGGGTTTAGAGGGATATGTGCCAAATGCTGGCAAATGGGACTAGATTAATTTAGGATATCTGGTTAGAATGGACGAGTTGGACCAAAAAGTCAGTTTCTGCACTGTACTGCGTGCTATCCTGTGATTCGAACTGAGTTTTCCTATGAGGAGTCCTTTAAGGAGAAGCATTAGGTACCCTGTTTGTATTTTGGTACAGAAGAAATTAACAGCACAGAAGGAGGCCATTCAGCAGATTGATTAGTTAACAAATAACCGCACAGCCTAATCCAACCCTTGGTATTGTGCATAGTGTTGTAGATCATGACACTTCAGTGAAGATCCAACTAACTTTTTTTTTAAGAAAAAGAAGTTTGTCTCCTGCACAGTCATTTTGAATCTAGAACCATGTGCACATTGCTTCTGTGATGCTGTGCTTGCATCATTTTGGCTTCTGTTGTGAATTAATGTTGCAGTTCTGTCCGAATAAAACCGGAGTGGATCCACTTGCTGTTGATTTAGACTGATCGAGATGTAGTGTTTTATAGTTGGACAACTGTGCTGTTCTACTGCTTCCTCTATTGAATCAAATGTGTATCTGCCACAAATATATCTCTGTTTGTCTCTGATAATTCTCTTGTGCCTCTTTAAACCAAAGAATAAGTATTGCCATCTTCCATTTATTGACAGGGTAGTGCTTTAAATTACTGTAGTGGTTTTCCCCATTGTGACTGTGAAGTCTCTGAGCAGGGTCTGAGTAGTAAAACCTTTTTTATTTTGTAGGTGCGCAGCAATCAAAGGGAGAAAACACCTTAAAAGGCATGTTGAGAATGGATGGCAGGCAATCGGTGTGACCAATACCTAGATTCATCTTGTGGGTAGAGGGATCAGTTTGGTTCTCATTGGTCTGATTTTGCACAGGGTGCTCTGCCTTGACAGTGTTGGCCACAATTGTAACCTTTTTGTTTTTTGAGGGTTTCTGTCTCCACCGCCATTTTCAGGTAGAATTCCAGATCCCCCATTACACCTTGGGTGAAAAGATTTCCTCCAGATCTCCACTTTAAACCTCTCATGCTTATGTTCTTTCAAAAGGTAGAGAGATTTGGAATGCACTAGCCCTCTGACAGATAGCATTGGTGAAATCTGGAATGTTTTGGGCCTGCCCTCAAAATGTGGTACTGGTTTTTCTTGTTTTAACTACAGGTGTAGTATTCGGCTCATCTGTTAGACAGTCTTTTGTTTTACTTCTACATTGAGGCCACAGTAGTTCAGTTTCTATACTTTGCTGAGGTTATTTTTAAGACTGAATCCTTTTCTCACCAACCGTTCAGTTAATTAGTATGTGCTCACCGTAATCTAAAGTGGTGGCATGCCCCTTGTATGAGCCAATTGTTACTTTGTTCCACGTTCCAAACAAAACCCTCGTGACCTGGTTTCAGCCCATAATGATGCACAGGCTCTGGTTGGTCGCTGAGTTAGTGTTAGGCTGAAGCCAGCATAAGGATCCACCAATTTCAGCTCAGTTCAAAACCATGATCTTCCCAAGTTCTGCTTACAACCCAGCGATCAAGATCTTCCAATGATGAAGGTTCTTAACTCAGACATTGGATCAGGGTGTCTCCCCTGAAGAAACTGAAACCCAATCTTTACAAAATGGCACTTTGCAGAAGTGAGTCCGAGAAAAGCATTTAACGTCATTTAATCTGTTTATTGACGAAGCATTAAGGTTAACTCGGAAACATTGAAAATAGGAGCATAAGCAGGCTATTTGGCCCTTTGAATTTGCTCTTCCATTCAATAGGATCACAGCTGATCATCTATACCAATGCCTCACTACCTCTCTCTCCCCGTACCCTTTGACATGTTCAACCTCCAGGAATCTAACTTTTTTTTTGTCTAAATATATTCCGAGACTTGGCCTTCTGTGGTAGAAGATTCCACAAGTCCAGTCATCTCTTCCTCAGTCTGAACTCCCCAGCCAAGGGAAATGTTATCTGTGCATCTGGCCTGTACAGTGCTGTTAGAACTTTGTTTCAATGAGGTCTGCCCTCTTTCTTCTAAACTGCAATGAATACCAGCCCAGTTGACCAAATTTCTCCTCGTTTAACAAACCTGTTTTCCCAAGAATCATTCTGGTGAACCGTCACTGCAGTCACCTCTCCTTTGATAAGGTGACTAAGGCTTCATACACTATTCCATCTTTGGTCTCACTGAGGCCCTGTACAGTGAAGTACTTTTGCCTGAACATACCTCTGCCAAACCCCCTTGCAGTGAAGGCCATCTCAATCATTGCATAATAATTTATTAAATATTACTATTATTTGGCTTGGTGACTGCATTCTGACATAAATCCTCAATATAGGTTCATCAGTAACTATCTTCAAATGCATAACCGGTGAGATATTGTGGATTAGTATTTTTCCAAGATTCAACAACTCCAAGGAAGTTACACATCAATATCTTGAAATAAAAGCTTTAAGATCACAAGGATGACAGGAGGGAGGTATGGCACTGTCTACATTGATTGTAGTCAAGTAAAGCAGTAGACTTTAGACCCTAAATTTTACAATAACTAATTTCATATGCACACCCCAACCTTGCTCATCACAAATGTAAGAATACCTCTTTTGTTTTAATTTCTCCACTAATGCTCCCCTCTTACTGTGCTGCAGCATGTTTATTTAGCACCAAGTAAACCAGTTCACGCTCTCCCCTCACTCCTTCTCTTGTTGTTCCATTTCCCTGATTTTAGCTAACTGAACGCAGCAGAAACTTAGTCTAAATTGTTCATGAACTACAAGGCTCAGTCTTTTATTTGGTAACCTGCTGATTTTATCTGTTTATAGGGGATAACAAGCATGGGGCTGGATGAACACAGCAGGTCAAGCAGCATCATAGGAGCAGG
>JAHRHZ010000248.1:20111677-20146917 GCA_024137785.1 Ginglymostoma cirratum | reverse complement strand
CCTGCTGTGTTCATCCAGCCCCATGCTTGTTATCTCGGATTCTCCAGCATCTGCAGTACCTTTTATCTCTGAATTTATCTGTTTGCTTTCTTTCACGTGCTGCACATTATGGAACTGGACATTACTCTTTTTGTGGCTGTACTAACACGTTCCTGTCTGGTTTTTTTTAATTTTTGAAAGCTGACCAGAATTTAAGTTGGTCATCTGAACAGTCCCATAAATTAATCTTATCCCAAAACTGATTCCTGTTTGCGCAATTTAGGTTTCTGAAGGTTAAAAAGTAAAGCGGAGGGATAACATTTATTCGTGAGTGGGGCATAAATTAGGGATTTCTCTGTAGCTTTTTTTTTAAAGAAAATGTCATCAGTGGGCTGTAGGTGTTGCTGGCTGGTGCCACTGTCTGCTTCCTTGAGAAGGTGTGGGTGAGCTGCCGCCTCAAACTGTTGCAATCTGTTTGGTGTAGGTCAACCTACAATGCCATTAGGGAGGGAATTCCAGGATTTTTGACCCAGCGACAGTGAAGGAACAGCAATATATTCCTAAGTCAGGCTGGTGAGTGGCTTGGAGGGGAACTTGCAGCTGGTGGTGTTCCTATGTATTTGCTGTTGTTGTCCGTTTTAGATGGAAGCTATTGTGGGTTAGGAAGGTGCTGCCTGAGGATCTTTGAATTCTGCAGCGCATCTTGTAGATAGTACACACTGCTGCTACTGAGTGTACCAATTGAGCAGGATGCTTTGTCCTGGATGGTGTCCAGCTTCTTGTGTTGTTGGAGCTGCACCCATTCAGGCAAGTGGGGCATATCACATCACATTCCTGACTTGCCTTGCAAATGGTGCACAGGCTTTGGGTAGCTGAGAAGTGAGTTACTGACTACTGGGTTCTCAGTCCCAGACTTGTTCTTATAGCCACTGTTTGTATGGCTAGTCCGGTCCAGTTTTTGGTCAATGGTAACCCTCAGGATGTTAACAGTAGGGATTCGGTGATTGTAATGTCAAGAGGTTCTCTCTAGTGGAGACAGTAATAGCTTGCTTGTATGGTGCAAATATTACTGACCACTTGTCAATCCAAGCCTGGATTTTGTCCAGGTTTTGCTGCATGTTAACATCAATTACTTCAATTCTTATGTGCTTTAGTTTTGCTTGGGTTCCTTGATGCCAAACTTGGTAAAATGCAGACTTGATGTGAAGGGCAGTCACTTTTTAGCATGATGATAGTGCCATGCTACATAAAAGACAATATCCTCATGTAAAAATGGAGCATTGTCTCCAGAATGATTGTATGGTGATCATTCTGACTGATATGGTCATGGATCAATGCAGGTGAGGATGAGCTCAGGTATGTTTTCCACCCGTTCCTCCTTCGATTGCTGTAAACTTAGTCTGGCAGCTATGTCCTTTAGGACATTTCAGATTGGTCAGTAGTGGTGCTGCCAAGCCACTTTTATAAGACCTCAGCAGAAATGGGCCTTTCAGCTCATCGACGGCCGTTCCAATCAGAAAATGGCTAATCTGAAAATCAACTCCACTTTTTTCTGCCTCCACCACCAGCACGCCGCTTCCCCCCCCCCGCCCCCCACCCCTGGCTAGTGATGGAAACAGTTTTGGGCAAGCTATTGGGATTGAAGGCTGACAAGTCTCCAGGGTCTAAAGGCCTACAACCTTGGGTCTTTAAAAGAAGTGGAAGCAGAGGTAGTGGATGCATTGGTTATAATATGGAAAGATTCCAGTGGATTTGGAAAACACTAATTTAACACCCTTATTCTGTCATTGGGAATCTATTAGAATCTGTTATTCAGCATACAGTATCTTATTTTCTAAATAACCTGCTTAGTGATGTTATTACACACCTCAGGAACAGGTGGGACCTGAATCCAGGCCTCCTGGCTCAAAGGTAGGAACATTACCACTGTGCCAGAAGAGCCCCCTAAGGATATAGTAATGGTATGTTTGGAAAGCTAAATCACAATCCATCAGAGTCAGCGTGGTAATTTTGGAGGCTAAATTTTATTTGACTAATTTGCTGGATGACTTTTGAAGATGTGACCAGCGAAGTGAATAATGGGAGTCCTGCTGATATATATCTGGGTTTCCAAAAGGCATTTGATAAGGTGCCACATGAAAGGTTAATACACAAGGCAAGATCACACACAGGTTCATGTAATAAATTTGCTTGGATAGAGAATTGTCTAATCAACAGAAAGCAGAGAGTCAATCTTTTACTGGTTAGCAAGCTGTAATAGTCAGTCCCACAGAGTTTGGGTCATTGGGGCCCCAGCTATTTACAATCTATATTCCTGACTTGAGTGCAGGGACAGAAGATACTATCACCATTTTTGCAGATGACACTAAAGTAGGTGGAAAAGTAGGGTGCAAGAAATAAGAAATTTACAAATAGATATGAATAGTTTAGGTGAATGGGCCAATATTTAGCAAATGGAGTTTAATGTGGACAAGTGAGATGATCCATCTTGGTCAGAAGAATTTAAAAGGCAACCTATTATCTAGATGGAGAGAAAATTCAAAATATTTTGGTACAGAGGGAGCTGGGTGTCGTCTCGCACGAATCGCAGAAAGCTAGTACATCGGGTAATGAGGGCAAATAGAAATTGAACTTTTTTTTTGTTAACGGAATGGTGTATAAAAGCAGGGAAGTATTGTTGCAAATGTACAAGGCATTGGTGAGACCACACTTGGAGTGCTGCATACAGTTTTGGTCCCTTTTGTTTTTTTAAAGTAATTGCATTGGAGGCAGTTCAAACAAGGTTCACTTAGATTCATTCCAGAGATGATAAACTTGCTTTATGAGGAGAGATTGAGCAGTTTGGTTCCATACTTGCTAGACTTCAGAATGATAACTGATTTAATTGCGATTTTAAAGGACTTTACAGGATTGATGAGTCTAAATTCACGTTGTTTGTCAAATGTCTTTTTTAAATGCACATGAAGGGTTATGTTCTTTTTTTGACCTTGATCGAAAAAAAGAACTTTTATTGCAGCTGTACCAACCTTTTAATTTCCTCCAGCAATCATCCTTGTGGCCTGTTCTTGATGCAATTGACAAATAGATTTGCTAATTAGTGGTGTGCTTCCTCATCCTCTCTTTCCTGTGATCATTGTACTAGTGCCTTGTTTACCACCAAGTAGAGCATCCTGTAAAAGGATGCTGCTTTTATTAATGATTTTCATGGCAATTTGTATCAGTCCTGGAGGTCCAAGTTTTTTTTTTAATGCTGCTTTTAGATGGAACTCGTGATTTTGTTTGCGCTCCGATTTAAACAATTTAGAAATGCCTGGGGCAGGTGGGGTGAGAAAACTCAGCGAGGACACTGTTACTTTTAACCGTGTCTGCCACTGTGCTTGAATTAATGCTAAATTCCCTCTGGTCTGCTGCAGTGTGGTAAAGTTAAAAGCATTAGTATTTTCATGTAGATGGGGTGACTATTAATTAAAGGATTGAATTCCTGTAATCAAATATCTAGTGACCGTATACCTTTAGCTGACCAGTGATCCGTACGTGTTTGCCTTCTGTAATGACATAGAGACAGCTGAAACAAATTGGCATTTCTACCTCTGTATTCGCATCACGGTAAAATTTAAGCCAAAGACACCAATAATTACTCCAATGGCTCCTAACCAGACATTTGAGGAACCAAATCCCAGGCTTCTTGAATAGTTAATTCCAGACACCCGTTTGTTTTTATTCATTTGTGGGATGTGGGCATCGCTGGCTGGCCAGCATTTCTTGCCTGTCCCTAGTTGCCCTTGAGAAGGTGGTGCTGAGCTGCCGCCTTGAACTGCCACAGTCCTGCTGCTGTGGGTTGACCCACGATGCTTATTAGTGAGGGAATTTGGACCCAGCAATAATATCCAAGTCAGGATAGCAAGTGGCTTGGAGGGGAATATGAAGGTGGTGTTCCCATGTATCTGTTGCCCTTGTCCTTCGAGACAGTAGTGGTTGTGGGTTTGGAAGGTGGTGTTGAAGGATCTTTGGTGAATTTCTGCCGTGCATCTTGTAAATAGTACACTCTGCTACTGAGCATCGGTGGTAAAGGAAGTGAATAGCCCTACATCCTCAAGCAATCAAGCGGGCTGCTTTGTCCTGGATGGTGTCGAGCTGCACACATCCAGGCAAGTGGGGAGTATTCCATCACACTGTTGACTTGTGCCTTGTAGATGGTGGACGGGCTTTGAGAAGTCAGGAGGTGAGTTACTTGCCACAGTATTCCTATCTAACACTATCTTAAGTATACTCAAATACTTAACTGCAGAAAGCTGTGGAGGCAGAGTTCTACATATTCACCATTCTCTGACTGAAGAAATTCCTCCCCATGGAGAAGGTTGTCCCTTCTCCATGCCCTGAGGTCCTAATCTGTCTAATGGAAACATCTTCTCCATGCCCACTCTATCTAGGCCTCTCAGAATTCCATAAGTTTCAATCAAATCCTCCATTTATCCTTCCAAATTCCAACAAATGCAGACCCAGAGTTCTCAACCAGTCCTTTATATGACAAGCCCTTCATCCCCAGGATCATTCTTGTAAACCTCCTCTGGATCCCCTCCAAGACCAGCACATCCATCCTTGGATACTGGGCCCAAGACTGCTGGCAGTAATCCAAATGCGGTGTGACATGAGCCTTAGACAGCTTCAGCGGCATGTCTCTGCTCTTGTATTCTAGCCCTTTTGAAATGAATGCTAACATTGAAATTGCCCTCCTGACTGCCAACTGAATCTGTGTTAACATTAAGGAAATCTTGAACTAGGACTCCCAAGTCCCTTTTTGTGCTTCAGATTTCTGAAGCCTTTCCCCATTTAGAAAAAAGTCTGTATCAAAAAGCATAACTCCACAATTTCCCATGCTGAATTTCATCTGCCACTTCTTTCCTGGCCTGCCCATGTTCTTCTGCAGCCTCCCTGCATCCTCAGTGCTTCCTGTCCCTCTATGTATCTTTGTGGCATTTGTAAACTTCCCAACAATGCCCTCCTTTTCTCCATCCAGATTGTTAATGTATAACATGAATAACATGTAGGGTGTGCAGGGTAGATTGATCTTAGTAGGATAATAGGTCGGCACAACATTGTGGGCCAAAGGGCCTGTACTGTTGTGTTCTGTTCCCACACCACTTGTTTAGCCATGTGTTTACTCCCTAACTTTCTTGTCTCTCTGCCAATTTGATAATGGCTCAGAGAACCTTTTTTGATCAAGACTTGGCCTACAATTAACCTCTAGGTCTGGCCTCTCAAACAAACAATAGGTTGTTTGGTCTGCTTATTTCCCTTTTACTACTAGCTGTTTCCTGAAGCTCTCAAATTATTTCCAGTTCATTATTCCCAGTTCACAACGCCAAACCAAAATTGTTAAAAGAATAAAAATAATGAAAATTCATGGAATCTTAACGTTTCCCACCTTCTGAACTCTTTTTTTTTTTAAGAAAAAGAGGCTGTAGGCTTTGGATGTGCCCGCATTTATTGCTCATCCCTTAACTGTTCTTGAGAAATTGGCAGTGAACTGCTTTCGTCTACATGTCAGGCAGAACATTTGCCTTGTGAAAGCCGCAAGCACTGCTGCAGTGGTGTCATGCAATGTGTGTGAGAAACCATTCAAAATAAGGTGGGAGACCACTTCCCTGTGTACTTTTCTTCAGCAAGGCTTCTGCAATCTTGAAGGGTGGTAGAATTTCGCCATCCTACTATGTTCAGTCAGTGTGACACCCAGTAATTTCAAGTGAGTATTGATCAGGTTACTTCCCTCCACACATACCTCCAGTGGCTGAGATTCTATATGGGAGCCTGTCTACTCCATTATGTTTGCATAAATAACACATTGGCAATTTTATTTCACTTTACAGTAATGGTCTAATGGGAACCTATTCAAAGTTTGAGAAATAAGGTCCCAGAATTACTGTCTCACCAGCTGGATCTAAACTTGAATTAAAAAAGTGAGAGCTGATTGCGTTGTTAAGCTAGCCCAGAGCTCACTTTTGCCTGAAGTCTCTGCTGTTTTCAAACCTTTGTGATGAGATTAAATTCCTTTTAAAGACAAATTTTTGGATAATGGAGTCCTTAATTATTGGGGCTTTTTCTTCTACTTTCAGTGCATTGACCAAATAACTGAAACTTGAATAAAGTAGTTGTGATTTACACTTATTGTGCGCACAGCATTATTCAGTTTTTTTTTGTGTTTTGAAACTGGTTATTCTAGACATGGCTTCTGTTTCTAATCTTAGGTCTGGTGCTTGGTCAGGTCAGCACTCCGTCAGCTGTCCCTGTGGCTGCACTTGCTTCTACACTGGTAACTAACTCGCTTAATGTGACTGGCTTCAACACCACCGCCAGCTCAATACCTGGAATTGACATCCCATCAACTCGCATACCAGGGACTGTCACATCGGGAATTTCAAATTGTACAGCTTTGAACACCTCTAATTGTGCTATGTGTTCTGCAGGGCATTTCTCCAATAATGGCAAGTACCTTTATTTGCGTAGCTACAAGTTTTGTTACAAGTTTTTTTTTCCAAGTTTTAAACAACTGTGTACTTAAACCTTGTGTTTTTTAAATCACTCCCATGAATGAATGTTGTTATTATGGAGTCGTAGTCATACAGTACAGAAACAGGCTCTTTGGCCCAACTCATACATGCCAACCAGGTTTCCTAAACTGAATCAGTCCCGTTTGCCTGTGCTGGGCCCATATCCCTCTAAACCTTTCCCATTCCTGTACCTGTCCAAATGCCTTTTTAAATGTTGTAATTGTACCTGCCTCTACCACTTCCTCTGGCAGCTTGTTCCATACATGCACCACCTTCTGTGTGTGAAAGTTGCCCCTCAGGTCTCTAAATCTTTCCCCTCTCAACCTTAAATGTATGCCCTTTAATTTTGTACCCCTCTGACCCTGGGGAAAAGACCTTGGCTATTCACCCTATCCATGCCCCTCATGACCTTTCAATGTCACCCTTTAACCCCCCGGAGCGTAGGAGGCTGAAAAGTCCCAGCATCTACTTATAACTCAAACCTTCCAGCCTCGTTACTAACAGATTTGCCGTGTTTCATTCCAGCCTGTTCCATTTCATTCTTTCAACATATATGTGCATTGATGTGACTGTTGTACTTCAGGTCTCCCTGAAAGCACAACTATAATTTGTTTAGGACCATCCTAATGCCACATTAGCGAACTATGGAAACCCAATCCTGTGAAATTTCTTCTGAAGATGAGTCCTATCAGACTCAATGTTAACTCTGTCTCTTTCTCCACAGATGCTGCCAGACCAGCTGGGTTTCTGATGTTTTTTTTTTTCTGGTCTCGCGTCTGAAATCCTTACCCGAGCATCTGATCTCAGACCGCAAGGTCAGGAGCATCATAGAATCCCTACAATGTGGAAATAGGCTGTTAGGCCCATGCAGTCCACACTGACCCTCTGAAGACTGTCCAATCCAAACCAACCAAATGTCCCCCAGAACCCCTGTAACCTTGCATTTCCCATGGCTGATCCACCTCGCCTACCATAGAGATGTACAGCATGGAAACAGACCCTTCGTTCCATCTCATCCATGCCGAACAGATATCATATACAAAATATAGTCCCATTTGCCAGCATCCCTCTAAACTCTTCCTATTCACGGCCGTCCGGATGCCTTTTAAATGTTGCAATTGTACCAGCCTCCCCCACTTCCTTTTGGCAGCTCATTCTATACATGTACCACCATCTGCATGGGAAAAGTTGCCCCTTGGGTCCCTTTCAAATCTTTCCCCTCTCATTCTCTCGTTAAACCTATGCCCTCTAGTTTTGGGCTCTCTCTAACTCTGGGGGGAAAAGACCTTGACTATTCACTATCCATGCCCCTTTATAACCCTATAAGCCTCTACAAAGTCACTCCTCAACCTCTGACATCCAGGGAAAATAGCCCCAGACTATTTAGCCTCTCCCCAGCTCAGACCCTCCAACTCTGGCAGCATCCTCGTAAATCTTTTCTGTACCCTCTCAAGTTTCACAACATCCTTCCGAGACCAGAGTTGCATGCAGTACTCCAAAAGTGGCCGAACCAATGTTGTGTACAGCTGCAACGTGACCTCCCAACTCATACTTGGTGCACTGAACAATAAAGACCAGTATACCAAACACTGCCTTCACTATCCTACCTACCTGTGACTCCACTTCCAAGGAATCTTTGGCCGGTGGGAGGAAACCCTCGCAAATGCAAACAGAACGTGCACGTTTCTGACAGGCAGTCACCCGAGGCTAGAATTGAACTTGGGTCCCTGGCACTGTGAAGCAGCAGTGCAGACTGGTGAGCCAGCATGTTGCTCCAAGGAGGAGTAGGTGATTCAATGCCTCAGACCTGTTCTGTCAACCTATTAGATCATGTTCCAGCAGGAATTTGCAAAAATTTATGGGAGCACTAACTTGCCGAACTGGTTTGAATTTGAACTTCCACTGTTGATGAAGATTTAGCTATATTGATGATGCTAAGTAGTCTTATATTTCAAGCAAACTGTGATGGATATTGATCTGTCTAACTATACTTCTGTTTCATTTTCAAGGGTCCCTGAACTGTTCCTGCTGTTCTGACGGGTTCTGCCTTGCTCTCGAAGACTGCCTCAGCTGTCCACAGGGTTACTACCAATCTCGGGCTGGACAGACGACATGTTTGCCTTGTTCAAAAGGTGCTTATACAAAGTAAGTACATGGACAAGAACCAATAACCACGCATTGAGCTTCCTCTGACCCCTTAGCAGTGACCTCCCACTCCTTCGTGTGAGGCCATATAGTGTGTTGGGCTCATTGACCAGAGGGACAATGTAGCTGAGCTCCATTTCTTCATTTTCCCCCCTCACCACCCATGTTTAATTGTCCTTCCCAGTGTCACTGAGGCTCTGCTAACTCAGTCAATGAATCGTAATTGGTTAAAGGAGTATGGTGCAGTCATTTGTTTGTGTTGACCATAAGTTATGGGAACAGCTAATGAATTTCCAGTCAGTGAAAGCCTCAATTGTTTCAGTAACAGATGAATAGCCAGCTATCACATTGGTCTTTGACTGAGAGGGAGTGGGGAAAAAGGAGAAATGATTGAACAGCTTTATTTGTCTATAAATTGGTATCAGGAAAAACATTTGCTGAACCTTGGAATAAAGCAACTAAGCTAGTGACTAGACATTTGAGAGACTGATTGCTGAAGAGTACAGGGGATGGTCAACTAGGGTCAGCAAAATGATGAAAATGTCATAGAAATGTATCTGGACCACAACCTATGCCATCACCTCGGAGATCAATCAACTCTTACACAGATCAGGAACTGAAGCAGATTCTACTGGACTCCCTTGCAAGTGAGTCTGTTACAAGTTGAACTGTTGAATAAGCTATATTAAACTTTTTTTTGTTGGGAAGCCTTTGGTTTACTGAAGGTATGCCTTTAGTTTGAAGTCGTGGACAGTATTCTTGTGTTTTTTCCATCCGATACATCTCTACAATGACTTTGGGACATCTGCCTTGGGTCAAGTGTTTAGTAGGCATTTGCAAGACTGAAACTGCAGACTGGAAATGAATGGCTATGATCCACATTATTGAATTAACATAAGCACTTGATGTTGGAATGTGAATTCATCTGAAATCAAATTGGAGCCATGACTGTTTTAGGAATTTGAACATTATTCAAAAAGTAGTGTTCACCACCTCCCCAGTCTTGTATCGAAATACCATTTTCACAAATGCCTTGCACCCATGTGTTGTGCTGAGGGAGTCAGTAGTTTGTAATACAACATTTATGTCATCTTAGACATTGTTAGGTCCCATCATGAGTTGATCAAAGAAGCGGACTTGAACCCAGTACATGAATGCTATAGTCTCAGATTTTTGCTGTAATCTGATGAGGAAACCTTATCTGTGCCTTTGTTGCCTCCAGAATCAACAATTTTAAATCCTAGCTGACCTTCCATTTTCAGTGTGCCATAAACTTGAGCTCGTTATTCTAGTCTGAACTCGGCCAAATCCTGTTCACTCATCATTACAATGCTTGATGGCCTTTAATTGGATCTTGATCTGGCAGCAGCCTGAGCTTCAAGTTCCCCGTTGCCTGTCCTTCATTACAACTCTAAGAATGCTGTGGTCATTACTGCACCATTTGATATCCATACCATCAGCTGACTGGGTTCTAAACCCTTCTCCACATAAAAGTGGAAATAATCAATAGACGGGAAAAGTGCTGCCTTCCGCTAAAGTTTAGTACTTGGCATGTCTGCAAACGTATTCTGAAGTGGTTTCTGCCATGTCTGACGTGTTCATCGGAGTCTTTGTCAGATGGTATAAATATTAAATGCATGCATGCCTGAAACAGACAAACTAAAACCTTTCAGGCTGTCCATTCATGGATGGCAGTGTTATTAAAAAGTAATAAGTCAAGTTTTTTTTTTTTTTTTTTTTTTTTTTTTTTTGTTGTGGGGTAAATTTCTTGGCAGTTCAAAACTCAGCCAGCCAGCACCAGGTTTTAATTGTGATTTCAGATAAACCTGTTGGACTATAACCTGATGTCGTGTGACTTCTGACTTTGTCCACCCCAGTCCAACACTGGTACCTCCACATCATTTGCCAGCCTTCATTTAATGATACGTTGTAGATGGCTGAATTTTTAATAAAAAATTGGTTTGTTGCCACTTATTTCCTGAGTTAAAGTTCAGATCTGCCCAATTTAATTTGATTTATTGACGTTATGTTACAAAATACAGTGACACCTACTGTGTGGTGTCGCCATTCTCTGGTGCCATCTTTAAAACAGAAAAATAAACCAAAACATAGAATATAAAGTCAAAAGATTAAAGGAAGTGTTCAAATTTACAGTCTGTTTTATACTATAAATAATAACTGGGCATTTGGCCTCTTTAACCTGCTCTGTTATTCAATAGGATCATGGCTGATCCAACATTCCTCATGACCACTGTCCTGCTCTTTTTACGGTAACCCATGATTTTTCCCAAGTGATCTGGAATCTCTCTTGTTGCTTTATCAATCTACAGACAGAGGAGGGAAGGATCCATTATGTGGTAAAGTGGATTCAAAGCATGGTTTAGATTGTTGTGTTACAAACTCTCGATCTGTGAGACAGACCGTCACAATTGACTAATCTTTTGTAAGTTTTCTTTCTCTTTTAATATTTTTAAGTTCTAACGTAATAATTTGATATCTATCCTTGCAGTTCCACAGGGAGCACAGAATGCCAATCCTGTGAATCTGGATTTTATGCCAATGAAACTGGTTCAAAATTGTGCAGACCCTGCCTTCCAGGTAGAAGTACACTATTGCTGCTATGCTAGAGTTCCGTAAGGATTGGAATGCAGATGTTTGGTAATACTGAAATGTTACTGTCTTGTGCGTTTTTTCTTCTTCCTCCTTCCATTTACATTTCATGTGAGGTAAACCACAATATTGTAGATTTAACTTCAGCTGATGTGTGCAGCAAAAGTCAATATTGAAATAGATAGTTGCATTTACTCGATTTCAAAGCAAATGCTTTGCATCATCGAGCTAAAGGAAAGGAGTAGCGTTTGCAATAGAGCTTTGTTGCATTGTGCTTTTTACTTCCTGAATGTGAAATATCTCAAAGTATAGACTAGATCCTCTGGCCAAAATACTTAGATTTTCCCCAAATGGAGAAGCCATTTCTTAGGAATCTGCCTTTTTGGGGAATTTTAGCATCCCTTTTTTTTTTTTTTTAGATCTACCTCCCCTGAGATTTTTTTTTTTTGTGTTGTTTAAAAATTCTCCTGATTTTTCACTTTTATTTTAATCCAAGATTGCCGATCTTCCTGCCAGTGCAGCTAATTTCTCTTGACCATGTCTATTAAAACTCTTCATCGTTCTTTTTGTAACAACAGTAAATAACCCCTGAATCTCCAATTCTGAAGAAGGATCTAGGCCCAAAACGTCAGCCTTCCTGCTCCTCCGATGCTGCTTGGCCTGCTGTGTTCATCCAGCTCTACACCTTGTTATGTCAGATTCTCCAGCATCTGCAGTTCCTACTATCTCTGAACCCCTGAATTGTTTCTGTTTTAAGAACCATACTTTTGTCGCTGCTGCCAAGCAAGCCTGCTCTGCTACTTTGAATTATATCATGGCTGACCTTCCAACTGTCCTTTTTCTGCTTTGTCCATGTGGCCCTTGATTTCCCCCACTCCCCAAAATACTCTGATCGATCACATTCCAGAATATGATCCGAATGCATCGCGGTTGAAAATTCCAAGGTTCACAATCCCTCTGAAAGAATATCTTTTCGTTCTAAATGGCTGATCCCTTCATCTGATATAATACATCGAATTCCCTGGGGATTAGTGTGACATCTAGCATTCATGACATCCATTACGTGCCTCTGTTTAGCAACACAGCGTCCCATTTGTTTGTTTGAAAAATGGCCTTATTGTCTCTCTTGCAACTCTTTGGGTTTATTTATCTTTCCCGTACCTGTCTTTTTAAAATGACATTGCTTATTTGCATTTTTTTTTCTTTTCGTCCTCCCGCTCCCCCATTCTGAAGGAATATGCATTACTTGATACACCCTGCATTGAGTGACCAATGATTTAGCAGACACAGTGGTCCTTGTGCAGTCTGGATGATTCCATTGAAACGATGAACTGGATGAGAAATTATTAAGTTTGCCTACCACCAGTGGGCTTGAAGGTGCTCAGATAAAATCTAGTGGGTGACCATTTCACTGACCAGCCTGAGCTTCTACAGGGCAGGTGGAGGTATCTGGTGGCCTGCCTGTCCATTGATCAGTTGGCCCTTGAGTGGACCATTAAGAGTCTCTTGCTACTGTCACCAGTAATTTACCCATTTGGGAGAGTGGTGGGGGGCAGTGTGTGTGTGCAGACCTGGCCATACAAGAACTGACTTCAAAGCATGTGGGTGGGGAATGGAGGCTGTTTTTGAGGCTCCCTGGGTTCTTTAGAGGCACGCCTCTCCTGAAAGTGAGCCCACTTCCCTTGACCCCTGGGTTGCTTGTAAATCCTAGCCATCATTGTCAGAGGTACTGTTGGCTCCATGTACCAACAGCTCTTTTAAGCTGTGATTCCTTCCTGACAAAGCGTCATGTCAAATGGAATTAGTGCTGCCAGCCTATCCTGCCATGTAAAATTGCCCAGGGCGATCGTGTGTACACTGTTTAACTGGGCATTGCCACTATAATACCTGATCTCACACTGGACTTGTTGATTTATGCGATGTCATTTCTAATTGGAATACATTTCTGTGAACATGAGCCAATTGCATCCAACTAGACATATTCAGAAAATGCACTAAAAATCTACCTCCTTTCACAGGTTACTTTTCGGAGATGAATGCTACTGGGTGTGAGCCCTGTTCTCAAGGATTATTTTGCAAGTAAGTAAGATCAGTGTGCATATCTGTAGAATCATGTCAGTAGAGTTAATTTGTGAATTCCTGGTGTGTGCTAAATCAGCTAATTCCTGCTCACCTGGCAGTTGAGCTGTGCAAAATTAAATCTCCTTTCACATGATGTATTTTAAAGTATTAATGCAGCATCATTTTAAGCCCAAAAATCACCTAGAACTGATGATGGCTCAGTGAAGTATTGAAAGCTCCCGTGCTGCTCCCTGGAAATCTCGGATGACCCGTTTAAGTCCTGGTGGAAATTCCTGTGTTTTAGGCCATAAGATTATAGGAGTAGAATTAGGCCGTTCAGCCCATCTAGTCTCCGTCATTTGATCACGGCCGATTTATATTTCTCAAACTCATTCTCCTATCTTCTCCTTGTAACCTTTGATCCCCTTGCTAATCAAGAACTTTGTCCATCTCTGCCTTGAACACACTCAATGACTTGGCCTCAACAGCCTTCTGTGTTAATCACTTCCACAAAGTCACCATCCTGTGGCTGAAGAAGTTCACCGCATCTCAGTTCTAAAGAGATGCCCCTTCATTCTGAGGCTGTGCCCTCTGCTCCTAGTCTTTCTCTTACAAGAGAAAACATCATCTTCATGTTCACCCCATCCAGGCTATCAATATTCTGTAAGTTTCGATGAGATTTCCACCCACCACCTACCCCAGACTCCATCGAGGACAGTGTTAAAGTCCTCACGCTCCTCCACGATTAGCTCTTCATCCCCCCGGATCGCCCTTGTTTTACTGCCGTTGACCCTCTCCAGTGCCAGCACTTCCATCCTTGGATACAAGGCCCAAAACTGCTCCCAATATTCCAAATGAGGTCTGATCAGGACCTTTATACAGCCTCATCCGTACATCCCAGCACAAGCTTTCCCACATCTACCACTTTGCCCACTCTCCTAGCCTGCCGAAGTCCTTCCTCCACACTACCTGTCTATCCGCCTATCTTTCTGTGATCTGCAAAGTTAGCAACAATGCTGTCAGTTCCATTGTCCAGATCATTAATGTATAACGTGAAAAGTTGTGGACCCAACACTGGCCTCTGTGGACCTCCACTAATCACCAGCTGCCTTCCTAAAAAGTATCCTTTATTTCCAGTCAGCCGATCTTCTATCAATGTCAGTATCATGCCCCAAACAACATGAGCTCCTATCTTATTTTGCAGCCTCTTACGTGGCACCTTGTTAAAGGCTGTCTGGAAGTCCAAAAGATCATGACTACTGGCTCTCCTTTTGTCTAATTAGCATGTTACCACCACAATGAATTCTAGCAGCTCTGTCAGGGATGACCTCCTTTGAAACAGTGCTGACTCACCCCTATTTTACCGGCACTTGCAAATATTTTGCAAACTTATTAATAGTGAACTCTAAAATCTTATTCATGACTGAAGTCAGCCTAACTGGCCTAAAATTTCTGGTCTTCTGCCTCCCTTTCTTCAACAGGAGTGTTTAGATAGCCTTAGTGAATAAATAGGCAAGAACATGGTGGAGAGGATATAACTGGGCGGGGGGGAGCAAATGTGAAATTATCCACTTTGATAGGAGTAATAAATGTGCAGGTTCTTTCTTAGATGGCCAGATGTTAGAAAGGGAGCGATGTACAAAAGGATCTGTGTCCCCTTGTTGAGAAGTCACTTGGTTGGACAGTACTGTATGCAGTTTTGGTCTCGTTATCTCAAGAAAGATGATGTTGCTATAGAGAGAATGCAATAAAGGTTCATCAGACTTATTCCCAGGCTGGTGGGACTGTCCTATGAAGGGATTGGGCAAACTGAGCCTGTGTTCTTTAGAGCTCAGAAGAATGACAGGTGATTGTGTTAAACCATGCAAAATACATAATGGAATAGACAGAGTGGAGACAAGAAAGGTGTCTGCCCTGGTTGGAGAGTCTAGAACCAGGGGGAATAATTGCTAAATCTGGGGATGCCAACTGTGTCCAGGATTAGACTTTTTTGTTGTTACCTCATTGCATTGTGAATATTTGGAATTCTGTATCACAGAAGGCTGTGAAAGTTCAGCCTTTGAGTATATTTGAGGGAGAGATTGGATTTCTGAATACCAGTGGCATGCAGGGCTATGGGGGTGGGATGCGTAAAAGACATTTGCTTTTAATCAGCCATAATGAAGCATTCAATCATGATTGAGCCTGCCCTGCGACTCAGTACAATGAGCTGAACTGGACCATGTTCGGAGGAAGGGTCACCGGACTTGAAACGTTAACTCTGTTTCTTCCTTCACAGGTGCTGCTGGACTTGCTGAGCTTTTTCAGCAACTTTGTTTTTGTTCCTGATTTACAGCATCCACAGTTCTTTCGGTTTTGATTTATTTTATCTCCTGAAACCCTCTTGTTTTGATCCTGCTGTAACCTCCCTTCCTTGTTACCCCACCTTTGCTTTGCTCCCTCTGCTATGTAAAGCTAGTTGAGGCACAATCCACGTGAGAAATACTGAAAATGTAAATAGTTCTCTAGGCTTGAGATTCCACTATTTATTTTTAAAACTGTGGAGTCCAGTGTGCCTGGCATCATTTTAAATGTTTAGGGTCTGTCTTTTGTGATAGCCTATTTTCAGGTTAGTGTGAGTAAAATGTTCTCTCTTTATTTTCTTTTCAGCACAACACAGTGTGACAAGTGTACAGCGTGCCCTGGTGGGGAGGAGGCTCTGACCACAGCAGCAACAGAGTGTGCACCATGTCGACCAGGTATAGGCAGAGTATGTGGTGGGGTAGAAAGTAGGCCATTCAGCTTCCTCCTATCATTCAAAAGGACCATGGTTAATCAGTACCCTGGTTGTGCTTTCTCCCCATATTTTGATCCTTTCAGCATTCAAAACTATATTTAACTCCTTCTCAAACATTCAATGTTTTGGCCTCAACTGCTTTCCGTGGCACCAGTCTGAAACAACTATTGAACTAAGCTGATCCCATTTTGCACCACTTGGCCCGTAGCCTTTTAGACCTTGGCATTGCAAGTGCACGTCTAAATACTAAATGGTCATGAAGGTTTCTGTCTCTATTGCCCTTTAGGGGCAGTGAATTCTTGATTTTGCTACCACACTACCACAGCGTTCCATACAGCAGAGTCCAGGAGCAGTGAAGTCCCACCTGCCCCAGATATGTCAGTACATGTCTGAATGGTTTGTTTAAAAAATCTCACCTGAGGAGCTCCTGCAATGACACCTTGAGGTTGAGGTGATTAACTTAAATAGAAACCATTAGATCAATGATTAAAGGGCTAACTCAGTTGGTCCAATTAGGGGTAGTGTTTTCTGGAACAGCAATATTGGTGGACATGTAACCAAATTTCACCTGAGCCAAGTCGACACCTGCTTTACAGGGACAGAGTGGGGGAGGTTACTGAAGCAGACCGTGAACTCCGTTTTCTTCTCCTTCCTGTTGCCAGCTTGGAAGTATGAAGTCTATTTATGGTACACTTAACTTCTCCTCTGTCAATCCTGGCAGTACTAATAATCTTGTTGGCATCACCTATCTCTTCACAAAGCAGGAATCTATTGATTGTGCTGGTCTGTAAATTTGTGTACTGTATCATGCAACACATTGAACAGTGAAGACATCGAGCAGGCAGGTTTATATAGGATTTTGACATCTTAATGTTGCGAGTGTGTAGTAATTGATTGGATTCATTTGGCTTTTTTTAACTTGGAAGGTATGTACAAGCAACCAGAAGATTTACTTTGCAAGATGTGCAAGACTGGGTACTACCAGATAATGGTAGGACAGGAAAGCTGTGACCTGTGTCCTGAGCAGCATTATTGCCCCGTGAGTACTCCTTGTTTGGAATTGTACTAATATGTCTTAGTTACCACACTGCTTGAAGCAGCCAATCGCACCAGCATTAAGACCACGATCATCCAAAACTAACTCTGCTGCACCAGCCACATGCTTAAGATGCCTGAGTTCTAACTGCCAAAGCGAACCATCTTCACCAGGAACAACAGAGTTGCTGGAAAAGCTCAGCAGGTCTGGCAGCATCCGTGAAGAAAAGATCATAGTTAACGTTTCGGGTCCGGTGACCATTCCTCAGAACATCTTCACCCAGCTCAAGGAAGCCACTCGAAGACTTCCATCTAGCACAAAGCAGCCCACTTGGTTGGCACCACACCCACAAGCATCCAATCTGTCTACCACCGACACTTGGTCTTAGTGTGTGCTATCTACGAGATGCACCTTGGAAATTCATCCAAGATTCTCAGACAGCACTTTCCAAATCCACAGCCACTTAGAAGGACAAGGGCAGCAGATACATTAGAACATCACCACCTTCAGGTTCCCCTCCAGGCCACTCACCATCCTGACTTGGAAATGTATCGCTGTTACTTCACTGCTGAGTTAAAATCCTGGAATTCCCTCTTTAATGGCATTGTGGGTCTACCTAAAGCACATAGACTGCAGTGGTTCAAGAAGGCAGTTCATGACCAGCTTCTCAAGGGCAACTAAGGATGGGCAATAATTGCTGGCCAGCCAATGATGCCCATGTTCCTTTTTTTTTTTTTTTTTTTTAAAAGAAGAAACCTCCTTGAAGGAAGTTCCTGTATGAGGGCGCACAATTCTTCAAGAACACCACCCGGCAAGGGTATGTATGGAAAAGGAATTGGAGAAAGGAATGCCAATGTTCTTGAAGCCAAGGACCACTTCCGCCTCCTGGAAACACTTGCCAAATGTGTGATCGGAGATATGGCTCTGGGTTTGGGATCGTCAGCAACACAAGGACCCACAGACCCCATGACCAGTGACATGGAGTTTCCTGGGTGGACAATCGCACTCCTCAGTGAGTGAATATAGATGATGACGGCACCATTGGCTCACATGAAGGAAATAATTCCACAACCCATGCCTTTTAAGAATAAACCTTCCAAAATTTACAATTGATTATTTTCAACACTGAGTCAGCTGTGAGTGAGTGAGTCAGACAACACAAACAGACCCGTTGGCCCCGCTCATCCATTCTGACCAAGTTTCCTAAACTAACTAGTCCCATGTGCCTACATTTGGCCCATGTTCTTCTTAACCTTTCCTGTCCACGTACCTGTCCGAATGTTGTAGTTGTCTCTGTTTCTGCCTCTACCACTTCCTCTGGCAGCTCATTCCCCACACGCACCTGACCTCCATGACTGACTTGTGTTGGTTCAGGTGGGGAAAATGGTGTCTTTCAGAAATCTCAATCTCGTGGTCCGTGGTAAGTGATACCTGGCACTTTGACTAACCAAGGCTGGGGTGCCCTCTCCTGGGTTTTAACTACGTTGTTTAGTTGTATGTTGCTTCGGGTTTGCTTTTCAAGTGTCATTCTTAGCAATTGGTTAAACCATGTGGCGTCTGCATGATTTCCTGGAGTTCCACTTGGTGTCGATGACAGGAACAATGATTGCGTTATAGTTTGTTACATAAAAAAACTGGATGTGAGGAACTGTTAGTATTGGACAGTTTATGAAAATACCAAAGAGTGAAATCTTCATTGTGTGATGAATGCAAACACACAACAATTTAGTTAATATTTCTGAAATGTACCTCACCACATTTTCAGGTGAAGAACTACCAAGAGTTGCAGTGTTTTGTTTTTTTTTTTTTTTTTTGTTTTTAGTATCGGTTGTTTCATGGTTTCAGTGACTTGTGTTTCAGGCGTTCGAGTGTTGACATTAATTCTGACCCAAAATGTGGCCTTTATGATGTACAAATTGTGACTTCTGTTTTCCCAGAGTCCCGATGTTGCTCCAATCCAGTGTCCAGTTGATGCATTTTGTCCAGCTGGAAGTACCGCACCTCAGTACTGCATGGAAACATTCTTCCTGAAGTCAGGAGATCACTGTGTGCTGACACCATTGACCATCTTCCTGCTTGTGGTCCTTTCGCTAAGTGAGTAGACCACAAGAATTACTTCTGTTCCCTCTTTGGAGGTGGTGCAGGCACAGCTAATTAACACAAAAAGACTTGGTGTCCAACTCTAACTGCTCAATATCTCCAGAAGTTGTCCAACATCCTACCTTGAAACAGATGAAGGAAAAATCTCATTTAATGCACATCACTGAGTGTTTCAAATATGGCAGTTTGTATTACTTATGGTGAGTGATGGAAATGATGAAGGGAATCTTACCAAGTTGACTTCCAATAAGAGTCTTAAATTTTTAAACAGGTAGAATCTGATAACTGGAGACCTGGATAGTGTTTGATACAACACTGTTTTTGGATTAATGCTATGTAAACGAGCAGAGCAGGGTGCTTAAACAGCTTTCTCCCAAATATAACTTGTCTCAGGATGACCCCTCTAACTAGAACCAAAACACTAACTGATTTCTCTTCACAGATGCTGCCAGACCAACTGAGATTTTACAGCAATTTCTGTTTTTGACCCCTCTAACCTGGCTTGTTTTGTACTCTACTGAATAATACATGGATCAAAATGTCCAGAGAAGGGCATTTGGTGCCTCGACTGGGTGAAGAAGTAGCAAATTTATGGCCTGGACTTGTCAGTTAGTGGTGAATTGACAGTGCTCATTGCTGATCTTGGAGAAAGCTACTGAATAATCCAGATATCTCTGGTGTAGAATTTGTATGGATAGAATTGAGGAACCACAAAGGAAAAGAGAACTTGATGGGGAGTCACATACAGGTCCCCTAACAGTAGTCAAGATGTGGGGCTGAAAATAAATCGAGATAAGAAAGGCAATATTAGAACAATTTAGGGGGGGGGGATCTTCAATAAATGGGTGGACTGGGAAAATCAAGTTGCTAGCAGAGCTCAGAAGGAATTATTGGAATCTCTAAGAGATGGGTTTTTTCAGCAGCTTGAGGTACAGCCTACAAAGGAACAAGCAGTTCTGGATTTGATGTGTGATGAAGCGGACGGGATTAGGGAGCTTTAGGTGAAGGAACCAAGATAGGATTTACCCTGCAATTTGAGCTTGAATCATCAGACGAGACAGCTTAGGGCAGCACAGCAGCATAGTGGTTAACGCTGCATCCTCGCAGTAAGAGACCTGGGTTCGATTCCACCCTCGGCTGACTGTCTGTGTGGAGTTTGCACGTTCTCCCCGTGTCTGTGTGGGTTTCCTCCCACAGTCCAAAGATATGCAGGCTAGGTGGCGTGACTGTGCTAAAGTACCTCATAGTATCCAGGATGTGCAGGCTAGTTGGATTAGCCATGGTAAGTGCAGGGATACGGGGATGGATTTGGGACAGGTGGCAGGTGATGGTTGGCGGTAGTGTGTGGTAGTCAGGGTGGGATGCTCTTTGGAGGATCAGTTAGATGTGGCTCTGTCACTGTAGGGATTTTTTTGATTCTATTTTGAGATTTGTGTCAGGGAGGGACCCAAAGGACTGGATGATGAACATTTCCTCTTTAAGAAGGGAGAAAGGCAGAAGACAGGAAAACATGGGTGGTAATTCTGACATTGGTTGCTTGTAAGACTTCAGAGACCACTAGTAAGATGAGACTGTAGAGTACTGAGAAGTGCATGGTAAAATAGGGCAGAGTCTACATTGCTTCATCAAGGGAGAGTCATGCCTGACAAGTCTGTTAGAATTCTCTGAGGAGATAATGAGTAAGTTAGATGAAGGAGAGCCAGTGGATGTGATCCATTTTGATTTCCAGAAGGTCTTTGACAAGGTGCTGCACAGGAGGCTACTAAAGAAGAACACTATGTTAGGGGCAAGGTGCTGTCACGGATAGCTGGCTGGCTGGCTGACAGACAGACAGAAGACCGTAGAGATAAATGCATCTTTTTAGGGAATACAGCTGGTAACTAGTAGAGTTAAGTGGTGGGACTACAACTATTCACATTATACACTTAATGATCTGGATGAAGGAACTGAGGGCATTGTTGCTATGTTTGCAGATGACACAAAGATAGGTGGAGGGACAGGTAGTGTTCAGGAAGTGGAAGGCTGCAGAAAGACTTGGACAGGCTAGGAGAGGGGACAAAAGTAGCAGATAGAATACAGTGTGGAAAGGCTCCAGGTTTTGCACTTTGGTAGGAGAGTAAAAACATTAGACTATTTACTAGAAAAGCTTCAGAAATCCAAAGACAATTTAGCATGGCCAACCTAACTAGTCTGCCCACCTCTGGACTGTGGGAGGAAACTGGAGCTCCCGGCGGAAACCCGTGCAAACTCCATGTGGACAGTCACCCCAGGCTGGAAATTAAACTTGGGTCACTGGCACTGAAGGAGCAGTGCTAACCACAGTGTTACTATGCTGCCCCTCTGTACTGAAAATAGACTCCGTATACTCAGTTTGTGGCTGAGTAAATGCAGCATAGATTTGGAATTATCCAGTTAAACAGACTGGAAGATTGAGTTCATCCAGTGCTGGTCTATGCTATATAAGTAAGGAATGGAAGTAATGAATTTACAGTTGGATTTTGGGCCCTTTTGTTTAAAAGCGTTGAATTTAAGAGAATTGGGCGAGCTCTTTAGAATTATCAATGACTCTTACTTGGGTGAGATATTGAAGGTTTGCCTTGGCTTCATGTCAGCTGGAGTCAGCAACGAGAGGTTTTTGAGTCAATGGCAGAAGGGTTGTAATCATTGATTTTGTACCTGGCTTGCTCAGTGCTAGATATTTCCTATGTATTTTAAAAGATTGTCCAAAGACATTACCTTTTTGTAAAAAACCTAACTTAGAAGAATTTAAGTGACTATAAGTAGGTAAATTGTATTTTGTTACAAGAAGCAATTAGATTACAGCATTGAGCCACAGGCACTTTTTGTTAAAGTGGTACTGAATTTTTTTCATAGAAATTACATAAAATCAAACTCATGCCTGTCTTTTTACTAGCTGTGATCCTGTATTTTTCTGTCCCTGATCAATTTCATGTACTTTCTTTTTAGTTGTTTTGCTGATTATTGTAACACTACTACGTCGCAAGAAGAAGGTCAGACAAGTGGACTCTGTGCGTGCCCCGTTACTGAGGAAAGAGCCGTTCCCTGGCCAGGAGCCTCACCCACCTTATGGAATTGCCTGGGATAGAGAACCGGTGTATGCAGGATGGTAACAGTGGCCTTGTGATTCTTTTGGTGTCTGGAATAGGCTCAACTAGTACACGATGTAGAATTGTCTCTCCTCTTTGAAAAGAGGAATTGGTGCTCCTCCAGGTATGCTGCATCTCTCCTGGGATTCAGTCTTGTGGAACTGCACTTTCCTCTGATTCATTGCAAATCTTTGCATTCTGGATCACGAGCAACTTGCTTTGTTGTTCGTTGCCCATCAACACCTGCCTCGTTCTCCTCCGAAGAGGAATAATTGTTTCTGTCAAGGTCTGTTTTACTGGTGAAGTACTTCCAATGCGATCTGACAACTGGACTGTTTTTGTTGCATCCTTCTCATTGTGACAGTGCCATCCAGAAGATTAGATGAAACACCATGGCATTAAATGGAGTTGAAGCCCTGGTGCCGGTTCTGTGGAAAACAAACTTTCTGAAAGTTAATAGCTCATCCCTTGTGTCAGCAGGTTGTTTCCAAGTCACGTATTCATCATCTTATTTGCTGAAGAGGTTACATCCAGAACTGTATAAAATTCACTTGTTCTTGAACTTTAAACTTTGGAGATAAAAATAGTGAATTGTTAACTATTGTAATTTGCACTAATTTTTCACAAATGCATGTGTTTTACCTAATAGAAATTTCTGTTTGAACAGAAACCATTTACTGACAAACTATAGGCACCTTAACTAGTTTTCAAGCAGTACCTGTTCAAAAATACTGTTTTTATTTCAGAAGGTGGAATGAATGCTACTTATTTAGCTTCCAACTTTAGTATAGTGTATTCTGGCAGTTCTTCTAAAATAGTAACTGAATCAAATATAGAGCTGTGCTGCGTGTTACCAATGGATTGTGGTACGAAAGTGAAAATGTGGAAGATTGTAACACACTTTGTTTTTGGAGCCATTGCTGTCCAAATTGCCTATTTTCCCCAGGTAAACTGGATTTTAAATTTTCTCTCGTGAAATGTTTTATGTGAAATATTGTTAATGTGGAATGATTAAATTAATTTTTAGATTAAGTTTGTGGCTAATGTATATCTAAAAGCTGTTGTAATAACTTGTATAGATGAGTGAAATTGACCCATGGCCATTTAACATCTAGAAAGGTCCTGAAAGTTCCAAGTATGGAAGGGCAGTAAACATAACAATTCTTTTGTCATTGTTGACGTGAAGAGCCTGGGTTACCTTCATTTCACCTTTTTTAGTCAATGTCCACTCATTTTGTGGAAAGTTCAGTTTGCAGACAAACGGATTTTTTTTAATAAATGGCACTGCAGTCAAATATAATATGGAGTGAGTTGGACATTCAGGCTGGTATCTGATATAGTGCGGCTCTTCAATGTGAGAAGCTATAGATACGCTACCAGAACTGGGTGCCGTATAACTCTGACTTGTTAGTAATTTGGCAGGCACCACAAGGACTTCACTGGCAAGACTAGGTGAGCCAACTTTCTTATTTTAAAGAGAATCTTTCCTCTTGCCCCACCCCAATTGTATTGCACCTAAACAACTCTTCAAATCTCATGTTATAAAATTTTGTTCTGCCTGATTTGTCAACACAAGACACTGAAATCAATGTCTTATCAGATCAACTTACAAATAATGCAATGAAAATTTTATGGTTTGGAATCTGTATGTTTTTGGGAGGAGAGATTTTTGAGTTTGATATAATGTAAACTAACAGTAGGAGGGTGAAATTAACCAGTAAACATTCTGCTGTTTGCATGTTTGGCTAAACTTGCACAATCAAATTCTCAATGCCTCAAGTACATTCACTGTTAAACACTTTTAAATGAAGCGATTGAAATAAGGACACAATGGTTCTCTAACTCGCTGATTTTTAAATAAGTACATTCTCTAATGCTGACTCTCCACTAAAGTGTACCTTCAATCCTGTTGTAAAGTGCTTGTTGATTTGAAATGCAATGAGTTTTAAAAATAAATGCTGTGCAAATGAGTACCAAAATTAAAAGGACTTAAATAATATTCGTAGCTGTTCTGAGGTCTGAGTGTGGTTTGTGTGCGTGATGCACTTTGAGCTGTAATCAAGTCCGCTCCAAAGAGTTTGATGCACTGATACAATTGGGGTCCTAAAGCCTGCCATAAATCTCAATGTGGACACTAAATGGGGTCCTAAGCCCACATTTTGGCTCCAATCAAACTCGCCAAGCATCTTGTCAGGAACAGCCTTCTAACAGATCACCAACACACTTACCTTTGTTATGACCAGACCCTAAGCAAGGTTCCCTAAAGCATCACTGTTCCAGCTGGGATTCCCCATGCTGTTAAGCACCCAGGTGAGGAGAGATGAACTGATTTTCACCTTTATTCACTTTCTCCCCTTGGCTGATTGCAACAAGATTAGTTGTTTCTTCCCTTTCCTTGTGGATAGCTTCCATGCAGACACAAATGCAACTGTTTTAAAAGGAGCCAATTTAGCTCTGCTTTCCTGAATTAATCGATGAGTGAGTTTGTTAATGAATATACACGGCTGTCTGGGTGTCTCTTTGACAGTGGAATGTCCACCTGATTCTGACCAATGGTTATGTAACCTGACTGGGTTGGAGGATTCCAACATGGCTGCCAGCTCTGAAGCCTTGGAGCCGCCACCAGGCCATGAGGGTATTGTTGAGGCAGATTTGGATATGGTGAAGATGCTGATCATCAGCGTGTCAAACTTTAATTATTGGGGCACACTTCTGGGTGAGTCACTTGGGTTGTAGGTGTGGCCATCTCTTCGGCAGAGGAGTAACCTGCCCCCACCCCAGCTGCAGGTAGTCTACGTGCTGTGGATCCATGATGTTGGGGAGGGAGTTTCATGCTTTTGACCCAGCAACACAGAAGAAATGATATTTCAATGATATGATATTAACAATTTCCACTGTGAGTGAGTGGCTTTGAGAACTTTCAAGAGGTGATGCTCTCACTCGTCTGGCCTTGAATTTCTAGATGGTAGTGGTTGCAGGTTTGGAACGTGCTGTTGGACTTGGTGAGCCATAGATTAATACAGCATGGAAACAGACCCTTCAGCCCAAGCTGGTCCATATTGACCATGGTGCCCACTCAGCCAGTTCTAATTGTCTGCATTTTGGCCAATATCCTTCTAAACCCTTCCCATCCATGTACCTATCAAAATGTTACTTAAATAGTGCTGTTGTGCCTGCCTTAACAACTTTTTCTCTGGCAGCCCATTCCATATATACATCACTCTGCATGAAGAAGTTGCCCCTCCAGGTTCTCCTTAAATCTATCCCCCCTTACCTTAAACCTATGCTCTCTAGTTTTCAACTCTCCATCCCTGAGGAGAAAAGACTATATGCATTCATTCTATCTATGCCCCTCATGATTTTATACATCTCAATCCGGTCACCCACCCATTATCTTGCGTTCCATGGAATAAAGTCCTATGCTGGCCAACCTCCCCCTATAAATCTGGCCTACTAGTTCTTGCACCATCCTCAAATCTTCTTTGCACACTTTCCAGTTTAACTGTGTGCACAGTTTAGGTCACCCTGTTATAGGAAAGACAAACTCCCAAGTGTGGCCTCACCACAACCTATATAACTGTAACATAACATTCCAACTCTTGTACTCAATGCCTCAACCACTGAAGACCAGATGCTAAATGCCTTCTTCACCACCCTCTCCATCTGTGATGCTGCTTTCAACAAACTGTCTCAGAGGATGGCTGAGAGTCATCCCAGCAGAATTCTGGAAGACCTGTACAGCAGCTCAGAGAACATGGTGTCAAGGTGTGGACCCTCTGTTCCACAACACTCCTCAGGACCTTACTGTTTAAGTCTGAACATTTGTTTGACTTTGCAAAGTGCAGCACCTCTCACACTTATCTGTATTGAATTGCATTTGCTGATCCCTCTAATTTTTAATAATCCTCTTGTTATCAATGGTATCTCCTAATTCTGCATCATCTGCAAACTTACTAATCGTGCCTTGTACATCCACATCCAGATTGTTGATATAAATGACAAAGGTCCCTGCACCAACTCCCTGTGGCACTCCACTAGTCACAGGGCTCCAGTCCGAGAGAAAACCTTCAAACGTCAACCAAGTGCATTGTGTAGCTGGTACACACTGCTCCCACTGTGCATTAGTGGTGAATGGGAATGAATATTGAAGGTAATAGATAGTAATTGATTGGCATCCTATGTCCCACTCTTGTACCCAGCATATTTATGTGGCTGGTCCAATTCAGTTTCTGGTCAATAATAACTCTGCTGGATGAGGAGGCGATGGCCTAGTGGTATTATTGCTAGACTGTTAATCCAGGGACCCAGATAATGTTCTGGGGACCTGGGTTCGAATAGTGTAGGTTAGATGGGCTTCAGATTGGTTTCACAGGTCGGCGCAACATTGAGGGCCGAAGGGCCTGTACTGCGCTGTTTTGTTCTATGTCCTGCTGTAGCATATGGTGGAATTTGAATTCAATAAATATCTGGAATTAAGAATCTAATGGTGACTACGAATCTAGTGTCGTAAAAACCCATCTGGTTCACTAATGTCCTTTTTAGGGAAGGAAACTGCCATCCTTACCTGGTCTGGCCTACATGTGACTCCAGACCCACAGCAATGTGGTTGACTCCTAACTGCCCTCTGGGCAATAAATGCTGCTTGGTCAATGATGCCCTCATCCTATTAATGAATTTTAAAAAAAATGTTGTAACTGGGGGTTTCAGCTACAGTAATGCCATTAAATGTTAAGGGGTAAGGTTTTAATTATTTCATTGAAAATGAATGTTGCCTGGCACTTAAGTGGCATGAATGTTACTAATTAATTGTCAACCCAATCCTGATCCAAGTCCAGGTCTTGGTGCATTTGGATACTGACTGCTTTGGTATCTGAAGGGTCACCAAAGATGCTGAACGTTGCCAGTGCCATTCCCAATTTATAATGGTGCAGACAGAGGCCATTCGGTGCTTCGTGCTTGGTCTGTTCTAAGCATTTCAACTAGATGCCAATCTCTTGCCTTACTTCCGCCCAAAATAACCTTGCACAATATTACTTTATCTACCCAACATCCCCAATTCTGATCTGATGATGGGTAGGAAAGTCATTATTGGAGATGGCTGGGGAAGGCCGCTACCCTCAGGAACTTGGGCTCTTTTGGCATAATGGTAGTGTCTCTACCTCGAAGCAAAGGGGATGAGGTTAAAGTCCCACCTCCCAGAGGTGTCTGAACAATTCACAGTAGGTTGTTTTAAAAAAATTTGCCCTGAGGTATTCTTGCAGAGTTATTCTGTAGCAGAGACCTTTTTTTTTTTTTGTAATAACCACAACCATTTTTTAAATACAGTATGGCTACAGCCAGTAGAGAGCTTTCCTCCAATTCCCACGAACTCCAGCTGTCATGTCCAAGGCTGTAATTAGGGCTAGAGCTGAGTGATTTATTGATTCGGAATAGACTCAAGTGTGGCAATTGACTGAAACAAGCACAGAAATTGCTGGGAAAGCTCAACAGGTCTGACAGCATCTCTGAAGAGAAATCAGAGTTAACTTCTTTGGTCCAGTGGCCGTTCCACAGAACTGAGGAACTCCAAACCAGTTCTGAAGAAGGGTCATCAGACCTGAAACGTTAACTCTGATTCCTCTTCAGAGATGCTGTCAGACCTGTTGAGCTTTCCCAGCAATTTCTGTGTTTCTGAATTTTAAAAACTAAAAGAACTGAGGATGCTTTATTTGGTAATTGACTGGGTCGGAAGCTTTTTGTGGGCAGGAAATACTTGGGGACTTTTTCTTATTAGCCACTGCCAGATCCTCCAAGAACAACTACTTTTTCTGACTTAGTTTCCATAAATTTTAGACATCCAGGTTTGGTCTGTTCCCTTTTATTAAATCTGTTTTTTAGGTTGAACTTTGAAGTTAGAACTCTCCAGATGTTGAGTTTGTCTTTTCATGTTCCCCTACTTCAATATCTACCTGGTGAATATCGTTTTAAAGACCTGTAAAAATAACTTCTGTAACCTTCTAGGAACTGTTTTGGATGTCAGTGGTTTAGTGGCTTGGACAAAGCTGCAGATATCTTCTGGTGTGTATTGGGTTACCAGTTCAGGCTTCAGGCTTGCTTTAGCTGAGATGGGTGGATATTGCTTTTGATGTCTACCAACTGGAACTCCTGGTCTTCATTCTTCCCATCAAATTAAGTTCTCAGCTTCATTATCCTCTAGGGAATGAAGATCATTTCAAAATGCCTCCTCATTGCTTTTTGATGGCTTCATTTTTGGGTCATCATCTTAAATCACTCCACACAGATTTGTGAGGCTGATGTTGTACAAAGCACTTGGTCTATTTGACCTTTCATATTCACTGAACGTTCTCCTCTTCAGTCAAAAACCATTTATCATTTTGCAACTTGACGATACCAACTTTGATGTTTTGTGTAGATTGATTTGTCAGAATCATTTTTGATCATCTCTCCAGCTGCCATTTTCCAGAATGGATTTATTTCTTTCCAGCTAAATATATTTTCAGTGATTTAGCTTCTTGAAGTTACAGTTTTCCCTCCTGGCCATCTTTTCATAGTGGTCTTATGATATTTATATCTTTCCCCCTTGATCTTTCTACTGATTCTTCTGGAAACAATTCTTCCTTTTTGTCCAACATTAGTTTTATTTGGCCTGGAGTGCCTCTTAACATAATACAAAGTCTCATCTGTTGTTCATTACTATGCTGTAGCTGAGGGTCCTCTTGTGGTGCAGGGATAGTGTCCCTACTCCTGGACCAGGAGACCCAGTTCAAGTTCCACCTGCTCCAGAGGTGTGTAGTAATATCTGAGCAGGTTGATTAGAAAAACAGGTTAAATTAAAAGAAAATACTCTAACTAATGGTTGACAACCTTTTGTTTTGTCTTCTCAGAAGAGAAACTCTTAAAAAGCTTTCACAGCAGGATTGCTTATCTCTAAGAGAATCCTATGTGTGATAATCTTTGTTCAAACTCTCAGGGTTTGGCTAGATAGGTCAATGCCATCATAATTGTTCAATGGTGACACTCTCATTTTGAACATATACCTTTCATAAGTAACATCACTATGGGGTTAAGATATGTTTAAGATGCCTTCAGAATCTCTTGACTCTGCATTCTTTGCTCATTAGTGAAGTTCAGAGTGCAATAGTCTTGTTGCTGTGGTAGGGTGCATAATGAGGATTACATGATAATAGCAACCCACTTTCTTATTTGTTCTGCCTCTTTCCAGTTCTGTGTTTGTGTTTTGGAAACCATTCCAATTCTGTCTCAATTTCTCTTCACTTTCACAGCACATGGATTGAAAATTTATTTATTTTGCATTTGGCTCCCAATGCTCTAAATCTCTGACATTAAATCTCTTGCAGTGGTTTAAAGTCTGCAAAGGATGTTTAGCAGCTGGCACAAATCACGTGAGAAAAAGGTCCAGGAGAGATAAAGGTCACGTGCCTACTGTAAGCTAGCCAGGACACTCTGCAAACAAGATGACATTCTTCTGGCTGTGGTGTTCAGAATGTAGGGGTGTTGGCTGAGAATGAGGGGTGATACTTTGTTTTAGTTCACTTGCGGGATGTGTTGCTGGCTGGGCCAACCTCAATTTCCCATCCCTAGCTGTCCATGAGAAGGTGGGTGATGAGCTGCCATCTTGAACCGTTGCAGTCTATGTGCTGTAGGTTGACTCAAAATGCCCTTGGGAAGGGTTTCCAGAATTTTGACCCAGCAACAGGCAAGGAATGGCAATTATATTTCAGAATCAGGCTGGCAAGTGACTTGGAGAACTTGCAGGTGGAGGCGTTGTTACAGAGAAGGATGAACCTCTCTGATTAAAACCTAAACACCCAGAGAAGCTCAGCTTGCCTCATGATCTGCTGAAGGAAACGGGAAAAATGAGATAACCTGCCTTTTAACCTTTCTTTTATAAGAGATTGGGAAATGAAATGAAATGAAATCCTTTCACTCACTCTATAATTAACAAATAATTTGTTCATTGTTAGTTAGCTAAATAAACAGACCTACTAACCAATTTCCCCTTAACTACTAACTGTTCCCAAACAAAACATAATTATAATAACATGCTGTTCCAATTCATACAAGTCCCACTTTATACTTCGGTTTATGTAAGAAAAATAAATTAAAACTTAGACTCTCAACACTCCAGTCAGGATGCGTCTTCCGGAATGATCCATGTCTTTTCTGCTATTCTTCAGCCAGGAATTCTTTCTTTGTCAAATCGTTGGGTCAGGAGTATTAGCTAAGAGAGCCATGGTACTTTTTTAGATGGTGCTTAATCAGAGAGCTTAAAGATTTGAGAGCCAGAGTTTAATTCTTCTGACACCAGTTGGCTGTCACTCCGATTGTCAAAAACCCTCTTCTTATACACCTTTTGATGACCCATCAATTTTCTTGTACTAGGATTGGCCCTAGGTTGTCAACACCATCAGCACCCAATTTAATTCGGTTTTGGTATCTTGGGCCTGGTTTAAATTAACTGGCTGACATTCAAGCTGGTTACCTGAACATCAAAACAAGCCTAGGGTTGCCAACCACTCAGTCAATTGATATATGTTTCAATTTTCAGAACAGAAGCTTAGAAAAGCACATGATCTCTTAAAGGGACCACACACTCTTCCCCCTATTATTTTAACATCCTGCCTTCTAAGTCACAAGTACACTACAAATTTCACAATAGTGTTCCCATGTATCTGCTGCCCTTGTCCTTCTAGATGTAAGTGGTTGTAGGTTTGGAAGGCACTGTCAAAGGATCTTTGGTGAATTTCTGCAGTGGACCTTGTAGGTAGCAGCAGCAATGGGACTGAGCCTGGTGGAGGGAATGGATGTGGTGTCAATCAAGCAGCTACTTTGTCCGAGGTGGTATCAAGTTTTTTTTGTGTTGTTGAAGCTGCACCCATCCAGGCAAGTGGGGAGTATGTCACAACACTCCTGACTTGTACCTTTGCAGATAGACTGGCTTTGGGGAGTTTCTTATCAGGGGATTATTATGCCACTTGTCAGCCTAAGCTTTGATATTGTCCAGATCTTGTCACACTTGAATATGGACTACTTCAGTGTCTGAGGAATCACAAATCGTGCTGAAAAAGACGTGCAATCATCGGTGAACATCCCCACTTCTGACCTTATGATGGACGGAAGGTCATTGATGAAGCAGCTGAAGATGGTTGGGCCTAGACACTACCCTGAGGAACTCCAGCAGAGATGTCCTGGAGTGGAAATGATTGACCTCCCACAACCACGACCATCTTCCTATGTCTTGGGTGTGACTCCAACCAGCAGAGAGTTTATGCCCCCCCGCCCAGACACCCATTGAATCCAATTTGCTACAGCTCCTTGATGACACGCTCAGTTGAACATAGCCTTATGTCAAGGGCTGTCAGTCTCACCTCACCTCTAGAATTCAGCTCTTTTATCCATGCTTGAACCAAGGCGGTAATGAGAACAGGAGCTGAGTGGCCCTGGCGGAACCCAAACCGGGCGTCACTGAGCAGGTTGTTGCTGAGCAGGTGCTGCTTGATAACGCTGTTGATGACACCTTCCATCCCTTTACTGATGATTGAGAGTGGACTGATGGGGGCGGTAATTGAATTCTGAGGAAGAGTCACCAGACCCGAAACATTAACTATGATTTTTTTTCTTCACAGCTACTACCAGACCTGCTGAGCTTTTCCAGCAACTTCTGCTTTTGTTCCTGATTTATAGTATCTGCAGTTTTTTCAGTAATTGGTTGGGTTGGATTTGTCCTGCTTTTTATGTACAGGACACACCCACGCAATTTTCCACATTGTTGGGTGGATACCAGTGTTGTAACTGTACTGGAACAGCTTGGCTAGGGGAGCGGCAAGTTCTGGAGCAAGTCATCAGTACTATTGCTGGAATGTTGTCTGGCCCTGTAGCCTTTGCAGTATCCAGTGTCTCCAACCATTTCTCAACATCATGTCGAACAAATTCAATTGGCTGATGCCTGGTATCTGGGTGATGCTGCGGAACACTGGGAGAATCCTTATCTTTTGCCCTAAAGTGTTAGGCTCTTCCGTCATTGAGGGTTGGGGACATTTGTGGAGCAGCCGCCACCTCCTCCAGTGAGCTGTTCAATTGTCCATCATTTATGATTGGATGGATGTGGCAGGAGTGCGGAGCTTAGATCTGTTCCATTGGTTGTGGGATCACTTTTCTCTGTCCATCACTTACTGCTTATGCTGTTTTGGAATGCTAGTAATCCTCTTTTTGGTAGCTTCACCAGGTTAACAGCTCATTTTTAGGTACATCCGGTGCTGCTCCTGGCATGCCGTCCCACATTCTCCATTGAACCAGGGTTGATGGTAATGGTTGAGTGGGGGATATGCTGGGCGATGAGGTTACAGATTGTAATGGAGTATACTGTTGATGGCTCTCGGTGCCTCACGGATGCCCAGTCTAGAGATGCTAGATCTGTTCAACATTTGCCCCAATCAGAACGGGAGGATATCCTCAATGGGAAAGAAGGACTTCATCTCCACAGGGACTGGGTATGGAAGGTTTGAGTTGTAAAGAAAGGTTGGATAGGGGGTGACTTTTTATAAAGGTTTATAAAATCATCACGGGTATAGCTAAGGTTTATGTTTAAGTGTCTTTTCCCTGGTGGGGGGGGGGGGATTTCAAGACTATGGTGAACATTTTTAAGGTGGGAGGGGGGAAGATTTTAAAAAAGGCATGAGGGGCACATGTTCACACAGATGATGGCTCGTGGAATGAACTTCCTGAAGAAGTGGGGAATGTGGGCACAGTTACAACGTTTAAAATACATCTTGATAAGTTCATTAAAAGGAAAGGTTTGGAGGGATAGGGGCCAGGAGCAGGTAGGTGGGACTAGTTTAGTTTGGGATTATGTTTGGCATGGACAGGTTGGACCAAAGGGGCTGTTTCTGTGTTGTATGAATCTATGACTGTACGTTGGTAGCTCTGACTGATACAGTCAGTCATGGACAGAAGTATCTGCAGCTGGCAGCTTGGTAAGGATGAGGTCAAGTATGTTTTTAAGAACATGAGGAGCAGGACTAGGCCTTCAGGCCTTTTGAGCCCCACTCCGCCATTCAATAAGACCATGGATGATCTTTTCATGGCTTCAGCTCTACTTACTCACCCTCTCAACACAACTCTTAATTCCTTTATGGTTAAAAGAATTATCTATGTTAGCTTTAAAAACATTCAATGAGGAAGCCTCAACTATGTCACTGGGCAGGGAATTCCACAGATTCACAACCGTGTGGGTGAAGGAAGTTCCTCCTCAATTCAGTCCTAAACCTGCTCCCTCTAATTTTGAGGCTATGCCTTCTTGTTACACCTGCTAGTGGACACAACCTCCCTGCTTCTATCTTATCTAGTCCTTTCATAATTTTATATGTTTCCAGAAGATCCAATGAATATAATCCCAGTCTACTCAGTCTGTCCTCATAAGCCAGCCCTCTCAACTCCACAATCAACCTAGTGAATCTCCTCTGTGCCAGTACATTCTTTCTCAAGTAGTGAGATCAAAACTGCATGCAGTATTCCAGGTGTACCCTCATCAGCACCCGATACAGCAGCAACATAACCTTCCTGCTTCTAAACTCAATCTGTGTTGCGATGAAGGACAAAGTTCCATTTGCCTTTGTAATTACCCGTTGCATCTGCAAACCAACCTTCATTCTTTTGGCAAAAGGACACTCAGGTCCCTCTGCAAAGCAGCGTGCTGCAATTTTTTTTTAACCATTCAACTAATAGTCCTTTCTACCGTTATTCCTACCACAATGGATGACTTTACATTTATCAACATTGTCCTCCATCTGCCAAACCTTTGCCCACACACAAACTATCTATATCCCTCGGCACACTTTGCTCTAGCACTCCTCTGAGCATCATCTGTAAACTTTGACACATTACACGTGGTCCCCAATTCCAAATTCTCTATGTAAATTGTAAACCATTGCAGTCCCAACACTGATCCCAGAGGCACACCACTAGTCACTGATTGCCAACCAGAAAAACATTCACTTATCCCACTGTTTGCTTCCTGTTAGTTCACCAATTCTTTATCGATGCTAATACATTGCCTGTAACGCTGTGCACCTTTATCTTCATAAAATCCCTACAGTGCGGAAACAGGCCCTTCAGCCCAACAAGTCCACACCGAAATTCAGAGCATCCCACCCAGACCCATCCCCCTATAACCCACCTAATCTATACCTCCCTGAACACTACAGGTAATTTAGCATGGCCAATCCACCTAACCTGCACAATTGGACTGTGGGAGAAAACCGGAGCACCCGGAGGAAACCCACGCAGACACAGGGAGAGAGTGTAAACTCCACACAGAGAGTCGCCCGAGGGTGGAATGAAACCCGGGTCCCTGGCGCTGTGAGGCAGCAGTGCTAACCACTGAGCCACTATGCTGCCCCTTATCTTCTGCAGCAGCCTTTTGTGCGGTACCTTGTCGAATGCCTTTTGGAAAGCCAGACACACTACATCTACTGGGTCCCCGTTGTCCACCACGCTCGCAAAGAATTCTATAAACTGGTTAAACATGATCTGTCCTTCATGAATTTTTTTATTTTATATATTTGTATCTGTCAATATATTCTGAGTTAGTTTACTCTCATAATCTAGCTTACTTTTCTTTATAGATAGTGGGAACTGCAGATGCTGGAGAATCTGAGATAACAAGGTGTAGAGCTGGATGAACACAGCAGGCCAAGCAGCATCAGAGGAGGAGGAAAGCTGAAGTTTTGGACCTAGACCCTTCATCAGAAATGGGGGAGGGGAAGGGGGTTCTGAAATAAACAGGGAGAGAGGGGGAGGCGGATAGAAGATGGATAGAGGAGAGGATAGGTGGAGAGGAGGCAGACAAGTCAAAGAGG
>JAHRHZ010000248.1:3887215-3925741 GCA_024137785.1 Ginglymostoma cirratum | reverse complement strand
AGCAGGAAAGCTGACATTTCGGGTCTGGACCCTTCTTCAGAAAAGCATCCTGACCCGAAATGCCAACTTTCCTGCTCCTCTGATGCTGCCTGGCCTGTTGTTTTCATCCAGCTCTACACCTTGTTATCTCAGACTCCAGGATCGGCAGTTCCTACTATCTCTCTTGGCATATTACACCTGGTCTCTTTATCTAAGTCATTCGTGGCAATGCAAATGACTGAATCCATCATGTTGATCTTTGTGGCACTGCATTTGGCACTCAGCCTGCCAATGTGAAAAAGCCCAGTGTATCTCTACTCTCTGTTTCCATAGAGTCCCTCACAGTGTGGAAACAGGCCCTTCGGCCCAACAAGTCCACACTGAACCTCAGAGCATCCCACCCAGACCCACCCCCCCCCCAACAACCCACCTAACCTACACCTCCCTGAACACTACGGGCAATTTAGCATGGCCAATCCACCTAACCTGCACATCTTTGGACTGTGGGAGGAAACCGGAGCACCCGGAGGAAACCCACGCGGACACAGGGAGAATGTGCAAACTCCCCTCTACTGCCACCCCTCCCATCTACTAATCAATTCTCCATCGATTATGCCTAACTCTGTGAGTCCTTATCTTGTGTATCAACTTTTCGTGTGATGTGGAGGTGCCAGTGTTGGACTGGGGTGGGCAAGGTCAGAAGTCACACAACAGCAGGTAGGAATCACAAGCTTTCATAGCACTGCTCCTTCATCAGATGAAGTCCTGACAAAGGAGCAATGTTCTGAAAGCTTGTGATTTCAAATAAAACTTTTGGACAATGACCAGGTGTCGCGTGATTTCTAAGCTTTTATGTTGCCCTTGATCAAATGGTTTTTGAAACATATAATTATACTCCATTGCCAGGTTCTGGTTACTTGACCAATTACAACTGTTGTGTATCTTGCTCCATTCACCCCCTTTGGTTCCATAACCCTTAAAACCCTTTCCCAATAAATTTCAAACCATCTTAGCTCTGGAATTTCCGATTGAGCCTTCTCCACACATTTCTCACGACCCCTTCCCCATACCTCCCATCCCCCAACTTTCAAATCAACTTCAGTGAACTTGGCAAAAAGAGAAGCTCCAGATCACCATTATTTTTTGGTATGAGGAAGTTCTCCTTTGTATCACCACTGAACTTTGCTGCAGTACTGGTTGGCACAGTGGCTCAGTGGTTAGCACTGCTAACTTCCGGTGCCAGGGACCTGGGTTGGACTCTAGCCTCAGGTTACTGTCTGTGCAAGCTCCAGACACTCTCCCCATGTATGCGTGTGGTTTCCCTCTAGGCGCTCCAGTTTCTTCTCACAATCCAAAGATGAGCAGATTAGGTGGATTGGCAATGCTAAATTGTCCGTAGTGTCCAGGGATGTGTAGACTGGGTGGATTAACCATGAGGAATGCAGGGCTACAGGGATAGGTTAGGGGCATGGGTCTGGGTGGGGTGCTCTTTGGAGGGGTGGTGTGGGCCTGATGGGCTGAAAGTCCTGCTTTCACACTTTGGGGATTCTATGATGGTTTACCTTAAGCATACACTTTGGGAATGTCAATGACCTCGTGGCATTATCGCTGGGCTATTAATCTAGTGAACCAAATCATCTTCTGGGAATAAAACAAAGAACTGTTTCAGTTTTTGTTTCTGTTTTCGTGGACTGGAGGTTTGAATCCTGCCGTGGTAGTTTGTGGAATTTGAATTCAACAAAATATCTAGAATTAAGAGTTTAATTCTGACAATGAAACTGTCAGGAAAAACCCATGTGGTTCATGAATGTCCTGTAAGGAAGGAAATTGCTGTCCTTACTTGTTATCCCAGGACCCACAGAAATATGATTGATTCTTGACGTCCTCTGGGCAATTAGGGATGGGCAGGAGATGTTGGCCTACCCAGTCGCACCCACATCCCGTGAATGAACAATAAAACAAAAAGCTGTCTGTGGGGGAGAATTCCAAATGTTCTCGACCCTCTGAATAACAAAATAATTTCTCCTCATCTCAGACCTTAGAGGTGGTCCCATATTTTTAAATTCTAACTTATCAAGAGAGAACGAGAGATTAAGTTTTGGGTCAACGTCAGAATTTCATCATGGCATGTTGCATCTGAGGTCAATATTTTTGAAATGTGCCTTTCTAGAGTCATACAGCATGGAAACAGACCCTTCAGTCTAACTAGTCCACGGCGATCATAATCTTAAATTAAACTAGTCCCACCTGGCCATATTTGGCCCATTATCCCTCCAAACATTTCTTATTCATGAACTTATCCAAATGTCTCTTAAACATCGTAACTGCACCCACATCCAACACTTCCTCTGGAAGTTCATTCCACACACAAACTACTCTCTGTGTAAAAAATTTGTCCCTCATGTAATTTTTAAATCTTCATCCTCTCACCTTAAAAATATGCCCCTGGTCATAAAATCCCCCACCCTAGGGAAAAGGCACCTGCTATTGGCCTTATATAAAACCCTCATGATTCTATAAACCTCTATAAAGCCATCCCTCAATCTCCTCCATTCCAGTGAAAGAAGTCCCAGCCTATCCAGCCTCTCCCCATAACTCAAACCCTCCACTCCCAGCAGCATCCTGGTAAATTTCTTCTGAACTCTCTACAATTTAATCATATCCTTCCTGTAACAGGGCAACCAGAACTGGACAAAGTACTCCAGAAGAGGCCTCACCAACGTCTTGTACAACACAGCATCCCAAATCCTAGACTCAAAGGTCTGAGCGATGAAGGCAAGCAAGCTAAATGCCTTCTTAACCCCCCTATCTATATGTGATGCTAGCTTCAAAGAATTATATACCTGAACCCCTAGGTCCCTCTGTTCTACAACACTACCTAAGGCCCTACTATTAATTGTATAAGTCTTCCCCTTGTTTGCCTTACCAAAATGCAATGCCTCATATTTATCCAAATTAAATTCCATCTGCCACTCTTCCACCCAAATGACCCTATTGATCGAGATCTCTTTGTAATCTTTGATAACCTTCTTAGCTGTCCACTATACCACCTATCTTGGTGTCATGCGCAAACATACTAACCATACCTCCTATATTCGCATCTAAATCATTTATATAAATGACAAACAAAAGTGAACTCAGCACTGATCCCTGTGGAACAAGCATTCACTCCCTCCACCACTGACGCTCAGTAGCAACAGTGTATGCTATCTACAAGATGCACTGCAGAAATTCACCAAAGATCCTTAGACAGCGTCTTCCAAACCCACGACCACTTCCATCTAGAAGGACAAGGGCAGCAGATATATGGAACACCACCACCTCCAAGTTCCCCTCCAAGTCACTCACCATCCTGAGTTCATTCCTGAACGGGAATATATCGCCGTTCCTTCACTGTCACTGGGTAAAAATCCTGGAATTCCCTCCCCAATGGCATTGTAGGTCAACCCACAGCAGAAGAACTGCATCGATTCAAGAAGGCAGCTCACCACCACCTTCTCATGGGCAACTAGGGATGGGCAAGAAATGCTGGCCCAGTCAGACACGCCCATGTCCCACAAAAATGAATAGAAAAAAAACACTCTGCTGGTCACAGGCCTCCAGTATCACTCTGTCTCCTGCCATTAATGGAAGAGAATCCCTCCAGTGTGGAAACAGGCCATTTGGCCCAGCAAGTCTACACTGCCCCTCTAAAGAGCATCCCACCCAGACCCATTCCCATATCCCTGAATTTTCCCATGTCTAACCCAAACACCCCTGAACACTATGGGCAATTTAGCATGGCCAATCCACCTAACCTTCACATCTTTGGACTGTGGGAGGAAACTGGAGCACCCGGAGGAAACCCACGCAGGCACAGGGACAATTGTGCAAACTCCACACAGGCAAGCAATCAAGGAATTGGACCTGGGTCCCTAGTGCTGTGAGGCAGCAGTGCTAACCACTGAGCCACCGTGCCACCCATATTAAGCCATTCTTGTATCCGATTGGCAAGCTCACCCTGATTCCCATGTGGTCTAACTTTACTGATTAGTCTACCATGCAGTACCTTCTCAAAGGCTTTACTAAAGTCCAAGTAAACAATGTGAACTGATCTGCCCTCATCAATCTTCTTGGTTACTTTCTCAAAAAACTCAGTCTTGTTCGTGAGTAACAATTTCCCTTGCATAAAACCATACTGACTGTCGCTAATCATTCCTTGCCTCTCCAAATGCATATGAATGCTATCTTTCAGAATCACTTCCAACAACTTACCCAAAACCAAAGTCAGACTCACAGGTCTATAGTTCCCAGGCTTTTTCTTGCATCCCTTCTTAAATAAAGGCACATTAGCCACCCTCCAGTCCCCTGGCACCTCACTTTTGGTTATAGATGATACAAATATTTCTGCCTTGTAATTTCCTCCTGTGACTTCACAAAAATTCCTGAGATACATTAGCTCAGGTCCTGGAGATTTATCCACGTTTATATTTTCTAAGACTCCAGAACTTCCTCTTCTGTAATGTGAACTGTTTTCAAAACATTAATATTTCTTTCTCAGAGTTCTCTAACCTCCATTTCTTTCACTACAGTAAAACCTGATGTGAAATAGTCATTTAATATTTATTCCATCTCTTAAAGTTTAGCAGAGATGACCTCTTTGATATTTAAGAGAGAGCACTCTCTCTCTAGTTGCTCCCCATATACTTTTATTCTAATTCATTCATAGGATGTGGGAAATTATTTCCCATCGCTAATTGCCCAGAAGGCAGTTAAGAGTTAACCAGGTGGGTCTGGGGTCAGATGTAGGTCAGACCAGGTAAAGACAACAGATTTCCTTCCCTAAAGGACATTGGTGAAACAGATGCATTTTTACAACTATCAGCAATGGATTCAGGACCATCAATATACTCTAAATTTTAGATTTCTTTTTAAATTGAACTCAAATTCCACCAACCGCCTTGGCAGAATTTTAACCTGGATCTACTGGATTATGCAATCCAGTGATAATACCACTAGGCTGTCACGTCCCCTGGTACTTGCAGACTTTATTTGAATTATCTTAACCTTATTTGCCAAGGCTATCACATATCCTGTCTTTGAACAGAGAATAGTTCAGCACAGTGCAGACCCTTCGGCCCACAATGCTGTGCCGACCTATTATCCTCTTTGCCTTCCTGATCTCCCTCTTAAGAATGCCCTTACACTCTTCATACTGTTCAAGAAGATCATTCTCTTTACTCTCTCTGCCTCTGCAATATGGAGAAAGGATCCGCAGCCTGTTATGGAGAAATTGTGCATCATTTTAAATCAAACCTCTTGTGTCAAATTTTGAAAAAAAATTCCACACGTCCTTGAGGTGCAGTGTCAACGTTTTTTTTGGAGTCTGAGGAAGTATCAGTTGGTTTCGATCTTACTATAAATCTCTGGGTGTGCGTATTCTGTTTTCAAAAATATGAAGAAGCCACACATGACCATTCAACGCATTCCTGACTTTCAACTCCTTATTGCCTATTCCAGGTTACCTCTGATCATACAGTCATAGAGTTATAGAGACATACAGCATGGAAATAGGCCCTTTGGTCTAACTCATCCACGTCGAGCGAATATCGTAAATTATTCTCATCCCATTGACCAGCATTTGGCTTATTTACCTCTAACCCCTTCCTATTCATGTACCCATCCAGATGCCTTTTAAATGTAATTGTACCAGCCTCCACCATGTCCTCTGACAGCTCATTCTATATGCAAACCACCCTCTGCTTGAAAAGATTATCCCTTAGGCCCTTTTTAAATCTTTCCCCTCTCACATTAAACCTATACTCTCTAGTTCTGGACTCCATCACCCTGGAGAAAAGATCTTGTCTATTTACCTTATCTATGCCCCTCATGATTTTACAAACTTCTATAAGGTCACCCCTCACTCTCCAACGCTCCAGGGAAAATAGCCCCAGCCTATTCAGCCTCTCCCTATAGCTCAAACTCTCCAACCCTGGCAACATCCTTGTAAATCTTTTCTGAACTCTTTCAAGTTTCACAACATCCTTCTTACAGTTGGGAGACCAGAATTACACATAGTGTTCCAAAAGTCGCCTAACCAATGTCCTGTACAGCCACAACATAACCCCTCACCTCCTAAACTCAATGCACTGACTCATAAAGGCAAGCATACCAAATGCCTTCTTCATTACCCTGTCTACCTGTGACTCCACTATAGGAACTATGAACCTGCACTCCCAGGTCTCTTTGTTCAGCAACACTTCCCAGGACCTTACCATTAAGTATAAGTCCTGCCTTGATTTGTCTCTGTGTTCTGCCTTCTTTTTGAATCACTGCAAACCATGGCGGGGAGGGGTTGAATTTTGTCATTCCTTTTAGTAGTTTGATATGAGGGGATGTTTCGGAAGGTAGTGATTAAACAACTGCAGATGTTGGTGATCAAACAATAACAGAAACTGTTGTCGATACTTGGCAGGTCTGGCAGCATCTGTGGGGAGAAAGCAGAGTTAACATAATTACGTAAGAAATAGGATTAGGAATAGGCCATCTGGCCCCTTGAGCCTGCTCTGCCATTCAATAAGATCATGGCTGATCTTTTCATGGACTCAGCTCCACTTACCCACCCGCTCCCCATAACCCTTAATTCATTGACTGTTCAAAAATCTATCTGTCTTTGCCTTAAAAACATTCAATGAGGAAGCCTCTACTACTTCACTGGGCAGGGAATTCCACAGACTCACAACCCTTTGGGTGAAGAAGTTCCTCCTCAACTCAGTCCTAATTCTGCTCCCCCTTGTTTAAGACTATGCCCCTTAGTTCTAATTTCACCTGCCAGTGGAAACAACCTCTCTACTTCTATCTTATCTATTCCCTTCATAATTTTGTATGTTTCTATAAGATCTCCTTTCATTCTTCTAAATTCCAATGAGTAAAATCTCAGTCTACACAATCTCTCCTCATAAGCCAATCCTTTCAACTCCCGAATCAACCTAGTGAACCTCCTCTGCACCCCCTCTAGGGCCAGTACATCCTTTCTCAAGTAAAGAGACCAAAACTGCTCACAGTACTCCAGGTGAGGTCTCACCAGCAGGCTATACAGCCGTAACATAACCTCCCTGCTTTTAAACTCCATCCCTCTAACAATGAAGGACTATATTCCATTTGCCTTCTTAATATGTTTCAGGTCCGGTGACTCTTCATCAGACTAAACATCTGTGTTGTTGTAAGACTGCTAATCCCTATAGATCGGCCAGAATAAGAACGGCAAATTTCCTCTTTAAAATCAGGTGAGGTTAGAAGACAAAGAGTCATCAGGCACATTTGATGCTGAGAGTCAGCATCTAATGATGCTGACTCTCAGAATAATCTAATCAATCCCACACCCCTGCTTAAATCCATAAATTTATTTCCCTCAGAAATTCATCCCAAGAAAGAAGAAATGTACTAAAGGGAAGACAAAGCAACCATGGTTAACAAGGGAAGTCAGAGACATTGCAACAGAAAAAGAAAAAGCATACAGTGCGGTGAAGATTAGTGGGAAGCCAAAGGATTGGAAAGTCTTTAAAAACCAGCAGAGAACAACCAAGAAAGCAATAAGGAGGGAGAAACTATACAAAAGTTAAGAGAGAGACAAGAGTGGACACTGAACCACTGGATAATGAGGCTGAAGAAGTTGTCATGGGGAACAAAGAAATAGCAGAGGAACTGAATAGTTACTTGGCATCAGACTTTACAGTGGAAACCACCGCAGCATACCAGAACTTCAAGACACTGAGGAGTAGAGGTGAGGACAGTGGCTGTCACTATGGAGAAGTTGCTGGGGAAGTTGAAAGGTCTAAAGGTGGATAAATCACCTGGACCAAATGGGCTACACTCCAGGATACTGAAGGAGACAGCTGAGGAGATTGTAGAGACATTGGTGATGATCTTTCAGGAACCACTGGAGTCAGGGACAGTGTGATTATAAGTGAAAGGGATCGAGGAGGTAGAGCTGAAGCATCCAACAGGTCCTATCTAACAAGTTTGAGATTCTGGCTCCCTGTGTGGAGGCTATAAGGAGATGGTATAGGGAGTCATTCAAGAGGGGGAGAAAAGAGAATTGTAGTTGTCACTGGGGATACCATAGTCAGGAGAATAGATTCTGTTCTGTGTGATCATAACGGAGAGTCCTAAAGGCTGTATTGCCTGCTTAGTGCCGAGGTTCAGGATAACTCATCTAGACTTGGAGTGGGAGGGGAAGGATCCAGTTGTTGTGATGCACGTAGGTCCAAATGATACAGGCAGAAAGGGGAAAGAGGTTCTGTTGAGGCAATATGAGCAGCTAGGGGCTAAATTAATAAGCAGAACCAAAAAGGTAATAATCACTGGATTGCTACCAGAGCCATGAGCAAATTGGCACAGGGTCAACAAAATGAGAGGGGTGCATGCATGACTCAAAGATTGGTGTGGGAGAAATGGGAATCAGATTCATGAGAAATTGGCACCAGTAATGAAGAAGGAAGTAGCTGTTCCAGTGGGATGGGCTCTACCTGAATCATGCTGGGATCAAAGTCCTGGTGAATCACAAAACTAGGGGTGTGGATAAGGCTTTAAACTTAATGGTGGGAGAGTGGGTTCGGTTGCATGGAAAATTATGGAAAAAGTTAAAGAGGGGAGGGGAGGCCTCAGCGGAGGTAACTGAAGTTTCCAGAACAAATAATATGATAGAAAGTATGGAAAGGATCAGGAACCTAACTTAAGGCACAGCAGATAGGAGGCAACTATGAGAATGGAGGAGGATGCAGTCAACACAGGACTGAGGGTGTTGTATTTAAATGCATGCAGTGTACAAAATAAAGTATACATGCTTGCAGTGCAGATTGAAATTGGCAGGTACAATGTTGTGGGCAACACAGAGACATGGCTTTTTTTTATCATTCACAGGATGTGAGAATCACTTGCCAGGCCAGCACTCATTGCCCATCCCGAATTGCCCAGAAGGCAGCTGAAATTCAACCACATTGTTGTGGGTCTGGATTCACACGTAGGCCAGACAACGTTAGGACAGTAGTTTCCTTCTCTAAAGGATACTAGGCTGCAAATGGGAGCTAAATATCCGAGGATACACGCCTTATCGGAAGGACAGATAGATGGACAGAGGAGATGGGGTTGCCTAGTCAGTAAGAAATGAAATAAAATCGATAGCAAGAAGTGATAGTCAGAGGGTGTAGAATCTGTGTGGCTAGAATCGAGGAACTGCCCCCTGATGGGAGCTACGTACAGGCCACCTAGCAGCGTTCAGGATGTGGGGCAGAAAGTAAATCCGGAGATAGAAAAGGCACGTTAAGAAAGGTACCACTACAATAATCATGGGGGGAGTTCCACAAGAATTAGTGGGATGTCTGCAAGATTTTTTTTTGGAGCAGCTTGTGGTAGAGCACACCTGGGAACAGGCTGTTCTGGATTTGATGATATGTACTGAGCCAGACTTGATTAGATTTGATTTCATTTGATTGATTGTTGTCACATGTACCAAAGTGCAGTGTAAAGCTTTATTTATGAGCAGTACGGGCAGATCAAAGTAAGCAAAGGATGTACAGATCAAAAAGACTTAGAAAGAGGCGTACAGGTTACATTGCACAGGGCGTGCCCTAGGTGAGATCAACGTTAGCAAGATCAGTGTTATTTGAGGCTAGAGAGTCCATTCATCAGTCTAATAATGACCAGAAGGAAGCTGTTCCTGAACCTGCTGGTGCATGTGTTCAGGCTTCTGTACCTTCTGCCTGATAGGAGAGGTTGTAGGAGGTCATTGCCGTGTAAATAGAGTCCATGATGAAGGGTCTAGGCCCAAAACGTCAAGCTTTCCTGCTCCTATGATTCTGCTTGGCCTGCTGTGTTCATCCAGCTCCACACCTTGTTACCATGGATGGAAGGTTGGCTTCTGTGATGGTCCGGGCTGTGCACACCATCTTCTGTAGTTTCTTACGGTCCTGGGCAGAGCAGTTGCTGTACCAGGCCGTTATGCACCCGGACAATATGCTTTCAATGGTGCATCTGTAGAAGTTGGTGAGGGACATTATGGACATCAGCAAGAATATTATTTGAATTTAGAAAGGACCATTCGACTGTCTAATAACGGCAGGGAAGAGCTGTTCTAGAACCTTTTGGTGTGTATGTTCAAGCTTCTGTACATTCTGGAAGAGGTTGTAGAACAGCATTACCAGTGTGGGATGGATCTTTGATGATGTTGGCAGCTTTTCCGTGGCAGCAAGAAATGTAAATGGAGTTTGTGGATGGGAGTTGTCTTCCATAATGTTATGGACCGTGCACACAACCTTCTGTAGTTTCTTACTATCCTGGGCACAGCAGGAAACCTAAGGTGAAGGAACCCCTACAGGCATTGACCATAATATGATAGAATTCACCTAGCAGTTTGAAAAGAAGCTAGAATCAGATGTAACGGTATTACAAATGAGTGAAGTTAGCTACAAAGACATGAGGGAGTAACTGGTCAGCTTTGATTGGAAGAGGAGCCTAGCAGAGAAGATGGTGGAGCAGCAATGGCAAGGGTTTCTGAGGGTAATCCGGGAGGCACAGCAGAATTACATCCCAAGGAAGGAAAAGTATAGTAAGGGGAGGATGAGGCAACCATGGCTGACAAGGGAAACCAGGCACAGCGTAAAAGAAAAGAAAAAACTACAAAGTGGTGAAGAGATAGTAAGAACTTGCGATGTTGGAGTCAGAGATAACACAGTGTGGAGCTGGAGGAGTACAGTGGGCCGGGCAGCAGGACCTTTCTGAAGAAGGGTCCCAACCCGAAATGTCAATTCTCCTGCTCCTCTGATGCTGCCAGGCCTGTTGTGCTCCTCCAGCTCCATACTGTGTTATCAAAGTAGCGCAGACTAGTGGGAAGGCAGAGAATTGGGAAGCTTTTAAAAATCAGCAGAGGATGACTTAAAAAGTAAGAAGTTGGGGAGAAGATGAATTATGAAGGTAAGCCAGCAAGTGATATGAAAGAAGATTGCAGGCTTTTTTTGTTAGATATTTAGACATAGTACATACTTCTGTCGTTGTAGTTAGGAACAGAGAGCAAGACTGAGACATTTGGTTAAGATGAGAATTGGATAAGGTTATGTAATTAGTTTCTAGATTATTGTTTGCAGTTGATAACTTTCAAAATAACAGGAGAATCTGGGCCCGCTAAATGCTCTTCCTGCAATATGTGGGAAATCAGGGACACTCCCAGTCTCCATGGTGGCCACGTATGCAGGAAGTGTGTTCATCTGCTGCTGGAGTTGTGGATTGATTAAGTCTTCCTGAGTGGTACTAGCAAACCTCTCTGCCAGGATATTAATGCCCCTGCAGTTTAGGTGTAACCCATTCTTCTTGTACAAGTCCCAGCTACTCTGGAAGAGATCCCAATGATCCAGATATCCAATGCCATCCCTCCTTAACCAGTTCTTTACCATGTATTCAACTGTATTACCTTCCCGTTTCTGGCCTCACTATGGAGGATCCATGAGCCTGAGCATGTCATAGGTCTCATGTTCAGTGAGCTGGCCACATCACCAGTGAGGGCTACACAGACAGAGAAGAGTTGGGTGACCACCAGGAAGATAAAGAAGTGCCAGCGGCAGTGCTAGAGTCCCTGTGACCTTTCCCCTCGCAAACAGGTACGCTGTTTTGGATACTGTTAGAGGTAATGTCCTCTCAGAGGAAAACAGCAGCAGAAGCCAGATCAGTGTCACTGTTGTACAGCAGGGAGGGTCAAAGTGTAGGTGAGGAATAACAAAAAGGGACTGTACAGTCAAGAGCACAGAAAAGATCTTCTGTGGCCAAGAGTGAGACTCCAAGATGGTCGAAAACGCCCTCAACCACATCTCTCGCATTTCCCGCAACTCATCCCTCACACCCCCTCCCCTCAAAGCAACGAAAACTGGATCCCTCTCATCCTCACGTACCACCCCACCAACCTTTGGATCCAACGCATCATCCTCCGACACTTCCGCCATCTGCAATCTGACTCCACAACGAAAGACATTTTCCCCTCCCCACCCTTATCTGCTTTCCGGAGGGACCACTCTCTCCGCGACTCCCTTGTCCGCTCCACACTCCCCTCCAGCCCCACCACACCCGCCACTTTTCCCTGCAACCGCAGGAAGTGCTACACCTGCCCCCACACCTCCTCCCTCACCCCAATCCCAGGCCCCAAGAAAACCTTCCACATCAAACAGATGTTCATCTGCACATCTGCTAACGTGGTATACTGCATCCACTGTTCCCGATGTGGCCTCCTGTACATCGGGGAAACCAAGCTGAGGCTTGGGGACCGCTTTATGGAATACCTACACGCGGTTCACGACAAACGACTGCACTTCCCAGTCGCGAACCACTTCAATTCCCCCTCCCACTCCTTGGACAACACGTCCATCCTGGGCCTCCTGTAGGGCCACAACGATGCCACCCGAAGGTTGCAGGAACAGCACCTCATATTTAGCTTGGGAACCCTGCAGCCCGATGGTATCAATGTGGATTTCACAAGCTTCAAAATCTCCCCTCTCCCGACAGCATCCCAAAACCAGCCCACCTCAGGTGACCTCCTACCCACCGCCTCCAACCTCATCGTTCCCCAACCCCACACCACCCGCTTCTATCTCCTTCCCAAAATCCACAAACCTGAATGCCCTGGTCGACCCATTGTCTCCACCTGCTCCTGCCCCACTAAACTCATCTCCACCTACCTGGACTCCATTTTCACCCCCTTGGTCCAGGAACTCCCTACCTACGTCCGTGAGACCACCCACGCCCTCCACCTCCTCCAGAACTTCCAATTCCCTGGTCCCCAACACCTCATTTTTACTATGGACGTCCAGTCCCTATACACCTGTATTCCCCATGCTGATGGCCTAAAGGCCATCCGCTTCTTCCTGTCCCACAGAACTGACCAGTCCCCCTCCACCGACACCCTCATCCGCTTAGCCGAACTCGTCCTCACCCTCAACAACTTCTCTTTCAATTCCTCCCACTTCCCACAGACAAAGGGGGTGGCCATGGGTACCCACATGGGCCCAAGCTATGCCTGCCTCTTTGTAGGTTACGTGGAACAATCCCTCTTCCGTACCTACACTGGCCCTAAACCCCACCTCTTCCTCCGTTACATTGATGACTGCATCAGCGCCACCTCGTGCTCCCACGAGGAGCTCGAACAGTTCATCCACTTCACCAACACCTTCCACCCCAACCTGAAGTTCACCTGGACCATCTCCAACACTTCTCTCTCCTTCCTGGACCTCTCTGTCTCCATCTCGGGCAACCACCTAGAAACAGATGTCCATTTCAAGCCCACTGACTCCCACGGCTACCTGGAATACACCTCCTCCCAGCCACCTTCCTGCAAAAATGCCATCCCCGATTCCCAACTCCTTCGCCTCCGCCGCATCTGCTCCCAGGATGAGAAATTCCACTCCCGTACATCTCAAATGTCCTCATTCTTCAAGGACCGCAACTTCCCCCACACAGTGGTCGAGAACGCCCTCGACCATGTCTCCTGCATTTCCCGGAACACATCCCTCAAGTCCCGTCCCCGCAATACTAACCAAAAAAGAATCCCCCTCGTCCTCACATACCACCCCACCAACCTCCGAATCCAACGCATCATCCTCCGACACTTCCGCCATCTGCAATCAGACCCCACCACCAAAGACATTTTTCCCTCCCCACCCTTATCTGCCTTCCGGAGGGACCACTCCCTCCGCGACTCCCTTGTCCGCTCCACACTCCCCTCCAGCCCCACCACACCCGGCACTTTTCCCTGCAACCGCAGGAAGTGCTACACCTGCCCCCACACCTCCTCCCTCACCCCAATCCCAGGCCCCAAGAAGACTTTCCACATCAGGCAGATGTTCACCTGCACATCTGCCAATGTGGTATACTGCATCCGCTGTACCCGTTGTGGCTTCCTCTACATCGGGGAAACCAAGCGGAGGCTTGGGGACCGCTTTGCAGAACACCTGCGCTCAGTTCGCAACAAACAACTGCACCTCCCAGTCGCGAACCATTTCAACTCCCCCTCCCATTCCTCAGATGACATGTCCATCCTTGGCCTCCTGCAATGCCACAGTGATGCCACCCGAAGGCTGCAGGAACAGCAAATCATATTCAGCCTGGGAACCCTGCAGCCCAATGGCATCAATGTGGATTTCACAAGCTTCAAAATCTCCCCTCCCCCAACCGCATCCCAAAACCAGCCCAGCTCATCTCCACCTCCCTAACCTGTTTTTCCTCTCACCCCAAGCCACACCCCCATCTCCTATCTACTAACATCATCCCGCCCCCTTGACCTGTCCGTCCTCCCTGGACTGACCTATCTCCTCCCTACCCCCCTACCTACACTCACCTTTACTGGCTCCATCCCCGCCTCTTCGACTTGTCTGCCTCCTCTCCACCTATCCTCTCCTCTATCCATCCTCTATCCGCCTCCCCCTCTCTCCCTATTTATTTCAGAACCCTCTTCCCCTCCCCCCTTTTCTGATGAAGGGTCTAGGCCTGAAACGTCAAGTTTTCCTGCTCCTATGATGCTGCTTGACCTGCTGTGTTCATCCAGCCCCATGCTCGTTATCTCGGATTCTCCAGCGTCTGCAGTACCTTTTATCTCTAGCTCATCCCCACTTGCCTAACCTGTCCGTCCTTTCTCCCACCTATCCCCTCCTCCCACCTCAAGTCCCACACCTACCTCCTACCTACCAGCATCATCTCCGCCTCCTTGACCTGTCCATCCTCCCTGGGCTGACCAACCCCCACCCTAACTCCCCACCTACACTCACCTTTACTGGCTCCATTCCAGCCTCTTTGACCTGTCCTTCTCCTTTCCACCTATGTGCTCCTTTATCCATCTTCCATCCGCCTCCCCCTCTCTCTCTCTATTTATTTCAGAATCCCCCTTGGCCTCCCCCATTTCTGAGGAAGGGTCCAGACCCAAAACATCAGCTTTCCTGCTCCTCTGATGCTGCTTGTCCTGCTGTGTTCATCCAGCTCTACACCTTGTTACGCCCCTCCAGGATGGTGTGTTGCCTTTATGGTGCCAAAGTCAAGGGTGTCTCTGACTAGAATGCTCTGAAGGGGGAGGTGAGCAGCCAGAATTTGTGAGCCTTATTGGTACTAACAGCATAGACAAAAAGAGAGAGATGATGTCCTGCAAAGGGAGTTTGGGGAATTAGGTAGGAAGTTGAAAAGCAGGACTTCTAGGGTTGTAACCTCAGGTTTACTCTCTGTGCCACGTGCTAGTGAGGCCAGAAATGGGAAGGTCATTGGGATCTCTTCCAGAGTAGCTGGGACTTGTACAAGAAGAATGGGTTGCACCCAAACTGGAGGGGCATGAATATCCTGGCAGGGAGGTTTACTAGTACCACTCAGGAAGATTTAAGGTAGAAAATAGCAGAGGTGTGGGAACCAGAGCAGCAGGTCAGCATGTGGAATGCTTGACAAGAGAGAGGAGCTAAATGCAGTACATCTAATAGGATAGACAGGCAGTGCCCATACAGGACTGCTCGCTTTTGCCTTCGCAATTCCTCACTTTGAGCCTTCTTGGACGATCAGAGCATCCCAACTTTGCATGGAATTGCCATTTGGTGAGCCTTGTGTGGAGTTTTTACATTCTCCTTGTGGTTGTGTGGATGCTTCAGTTTCCTCCCACAGTCTAAAGGTGTGCAGGTTAGGGTGGATTGGCCATGCTAAATTGCCCCATAGTGTCCAGGGATGTGTAGGCTAGGTATGTCAGGTGTGGTTAATTTGGAGTTATGAAGATAGGGTGGATGCTGTTTGGGGGTCTGGTGCAGACTCAGTGGGCTGAATAGCCTCTATCTGCACAGTAGGGATGTTGTGATTGTGCTTGGAGGGCAACTTGCAGGTGCTGCTGATCCCGTGTATCTGCTGCCCTTGTTCTTCTGGATGGTCATGGTCATTGATTTCAAAGATGCTAATGATCATTCAGCCCATCCGGTCTGCTCCAACCCTTTGAAGAGCATCCCAGACCCAACCCATCCCTGTGACTTATCTAAAGTGAAACCCAAACATGTTCTAACCAGGCTTTTATACAACCTCAGCAGTACGTCTCTGCTGTTGTCTTCTCGCTCTCTTGAAGTGAATGCTCACATTGTGGCACATTTTCAAAGGCCTTCTGGAAATCCAAGTAGATGACATGTACAGTCTAACTTTCTCAAACCTCCTCAAAGAATTCTAACAAATTTATCTCCCCTTGATGAAGCTGTGCTGACTCAGCCCTGTTTTACTACGTGCTTCCAAGTACTCTATAACCTTATCATTAATAATGGGCTCTAAGATCTTACCAATGACAGAGGTCAGGCTAACTGGCCTATCGTTTTCTGTCTTCTGCCTCTCCATCTTCCCTTACTGGTCAGAGCAAACCCTCTTCAAATATATCAAAGAGATAATCTACACCATTTTTTTCTTATTTAAAGGCAGGTGTAAGGTACTGTGTTCCATGTGTAATTCAATTCATTACACCACTCGACTTTAAGCAAAACACACTTTATTCTTTCTCTACAGTTAAAATTTAAACAAAAGAAAGAAGAATTGGTCTAACTTTAACTCTTTTAGAAAACATAATAGAATAATAGATTATTTAACTACTCAACAACTGTTCCAAAATAGTAGCGTCCCATAAACATATCTTTGGCAAAGGTAATTTTAGTAAAATAGATTGTCTCACAGACAGCATTTCTCCAATCCAGGAAGAAAGAACGTCAAGAGAAAATTCTAGCAGAGAGATAGAAAACTCAAGCGTCAAAGCTCCAGAAACTGCTGAAAGCTAAACTAAAATCCAGGTTCTGTAGGAGCATGACTCCACCCACTCATGCTGCTTCCGTTGTTCCAACTTTAAAAATCCAAGGCCTCACAAGTTGTTTAATTCATTGATTTGGAAGAGACCACTCGAACCTCTCTCTTATAAAAAATAAATCAGGACAAAATACACCTCTTAAAGCCATAGTATTGTCACGCTTCCTAAATAGAGGTGTAACATTAGCCATTTCTCAGTCCTCTGGATCCCTTTCTGTAGCTGTAACACTATATTCTGCATTCTGTTCTATTACACAGATGAACTTATGTAAGGTATGATTTGTCTAGATTGCATGCAAAACAATGCTTTTCACTGTATCTCGGTACATGTAACAATAATAAATCAAATCACATCAAAATCAAACCATACGCAGAAATTAGAAATAAGAGGTGAGTCCAGAAAGATTTTTAAAATGTATAAAAAGATTTACGGGTCAGCTTCTGAATGTCTTGCCAACAGCAGGTCGATGAATTTTGTCACAATTTCCTGGAGATTACTGGCAGCTTTGATATTGGCTTTTGGTCAGTCTGTTTCATGATTCTTCATTTTACAGATTAATTAAGATTCTCTTGTTCTCCTTTTGACCATAATTGAATCCTAGCATTCATGATGAGAGATAGTCTTTTATGTGCACAAAAACAAAGTTGCTGAATAAGCTCAGCAGGTCTGGCAGCATCTGTGAAGGCAAAAAAAGAGTTAACGTTTCGGGTCCGGTGACCCTTCCTCAGAACTCAGATAGTCTTTTATTTGTCCTGGTTCCTTCTATCTGGAGCACTCAGAATGAGTAATAGTCTTTATTTGTAAACAAGGAGGTAACTAGAGGATAGGCCTTCAGCTTCAATCATCAGAGAACACTAACACTCGAACCTGGGTTGGTACGCACAGGAGTGTCCAGTCCCACTAGTACATTCCACTAGAGTTGAAACTATTTTCTGACCCATTGTCCTCATGTATCCTACAAAGTGAAAAAAAAATCTGTCTGAAGTTTGGGATATCCTGGGGCTGGCTTGCTGTTGAGCAGAGGGTCATCAGTCATTCACTAAATTTGTAGGCACAAGGGATCAAAAAGAATCCCTTTAACTTGCATCACCCCATTTGAAGGACTGTTGTTTGAAGTTTGCATCTATAGGTGTGAAAATGTATGGCTCTTTATCTAAAGGGGTTTCCAATCAAAAGGGAATGTTCACTCAGTTGAAATTGAATGAAACTTAACAAGCTGATCCCAAGCCAGGTCGTGTAATTGAGTGAGTTCAAACCTAAGCTGGATCAGGAGGAGTTCCAGAAGGCCATTAAGTTGAAAATGAGATGCAGTTAAGGAATTAGTGACCTCCTTTCAGGCTGCACACAAAGAAGTGCTACAATTTGTGGTACCACTCAAATACCATCAAGAAATATTCATCATAACTCAAGGAATTCCTTTCCCAGAACAGGTAAGATTCAAAAAGGCCCAAAGACATGAAAGGCAACATTTCTACGGACTGGGTCTTCACAAGATTGTGGTACAGTTTTTGCAAAATGTGCACATGTGCCAGGTCATGTGAAAACCAGAACATCCAGTACAACCTTTCATTGCGACATGAGGTTTTAAAACAGTATTCCTTGTTATACCCATTTTTGAGGAATCATTTAGTAGTGTGTTAGTGGACTGTGGAACATTAATCAAAAACAATGGTGATACACCAGGATATCCTTACTATGTGGAAATGTTTCCCCAGTTTGCTGAGATCAGTCCCTTGATAATAATTGCAACTAACGTAGTGCTGGACAAGTTAACCTTGTTCCTCTCTTGACAGGGATTACCAATGAAGATCTATTGGAATCAAAGCTCCATCCCCCACCAGAATAGGCTCAGGGCTCTTGCTTCTTCCTAGAGCAAAGACGTGAACCATCCCCACCCACCACCACCCTCCTCCGCTTGGCTGAGCTTGTCCTCACCCTGAACAACTTCTCTTTTAACTCCTCTAATTTCTTTCAGGTCAGAGAGGTGGCCATGGGTACCTGCATGGGCCTCAGTTATGCCTGTCTCTTTGTCCGGTACGGGGAACATTCCTTGTTCCGTCCTATTCCAGCCCCCATCCACAACTCTTTCTCCGAAATATCAATGATATCATCCGTGCTGCTTCCCTCTCTTATCCAGAATTGAAGTCTTATTGATTTTGCTTCCAGTTTCCACCTGCCCTCACTTTCACCTGGTCTATCTCTGACTCCTCCCTTTACATCCTCGCCATCTCTGTTTCCATTTCTAGGGATAAACTGGCCACTAATATCCACTATAATCCCATCAGCTCCCACAACTACCTGGACTATACATCCTTGTATTCTGCTTCCTGTAAAGACTGCATTCCATTCTCCCAGTTCCTCCATTTCCGTCTCATCAATTTCCGAGGCCAACTTCGACAACGGAGCCTCCAAAATGTCCACCTTCTTCCTCAACCGAGGATTCCCCAGCACCCTTGTCGACAGGGCTGTCAACCAGGTCCAACACATCTCCCGCACTTCCGCCCTCATCCCTTCTTTTCCCTCCCATAAAAGCAATAGTGTTCTCCTGGTCCTTACCTACCATCCCACCAACATCCACACCCAGAAGATCATCAGCCACCATTTCTGCCAGGTCCAGCAAGATGCCACCACCGGACACATATTCCCCTCCGCTGCCTTGTCTGCCTTCCGCAGGGACCATTCCCTCTGGGACACCGTGGTCCACACTTCCTTCACCCCCAACACCTCCCCACAGCCCAACGGCACCTTCCCCTGTAACCAGCGAAGGTGTAAAACCTGCCCATTTACCTCCTCCCTCCCCAGTATCCAAGGGCCCAAACGTACCTTCCAGGTGAAGCATCACTTTCCAGAATCTAGTCTACTGCATTCGCTGCACACAACATGCTCTCCTCGACGTTGGGGAAATGAAGCGTAGACTGGGTGACTGCTTTGCAGAACATCTATGTTCTGCTCGCAAAAAAGCTTCCAGTTGCCTGCTGCTTTAACACACCACCTCGTTGCCCGGCCAACATCTCTGTCTCTGGCTTGCTGCAGTGTTCCAGTGAAGTTCAGCGTAAGCTGGGAGAACTTTGCACTTGGGGATCCTGCAGCCCTCTGAACGCAATATTGAGTTCAATAATTTTAGGGCCTGAATTCTTCCATGTTCCTAGCCCCCAACCCCACACACCAGGCCTTGTTACCACATACACAAACACAGAAATTGGTGGAAAAGCTCAGCAGGTCTGGTAACATCTGCAAAGAAAATGTCTGTGAAGAAAAGAGTTTTGAGGAACAGTCACTGGATCTGAAATGTTAACTCTGATTTTTTTCTTCACACATGCTGCCAGACCCACTGAGCTTTTCCAGCAACCTGTGTTTTTGTTCCTGATTTACAACATCCACAAAATTTACAAGTCTTGTTACCACATAGCCTGCCATTACACACTACCTATTGTTAGCCACTAACAGTTTTCATTAACAGCTATTCACTTTCCTAGCCAGATCGTTACCTACTCCTTTGTCTGTCTAAGCGCTCCTCTCTCTCTTTGGTCTCCATCCCCACCTATCGTTTACTCCTTACGCCTGCCCCAACCCTTTTTTTTTTAAAAATCACTACAGTGTGGAAACAGGCCCTTCAGCCCAACACCAAACCTCAGATTATCCCAACCACACCTGTCCCCTTGTAACCAACCTAATCTACACATCCCTGAATGCTATGGGCAATTTAGCATGGCCAACCCACCTAACCTGCACATCTTTGGGTTGTGGGAGGAAACCAGAGCTCCCAGAGGAAACCCACGCAGACACAGGGAGAATGTGCAAACTCCACACAGACAGTCACCCAAGGCTGGAATCGAACCCAGGTCCCTGGCACTGTGAGGCAGCAGTGCTAACCACTGAGCCACCATACCACCCTTAATCTTCTACATACAAACCAACATTTTCTGAGTTACCATCAGTTCTGAGGAAGGATCACTGGACCTGAAATGCGATTTCGCTCCACAGATGGTGCCAGACCTGCTGAACTTTTCCAGCAACTTCTGTTTTTGTTTCTGATTTACAGTATCTGCAGTTCTTTCAGTTTTTATTAAGCACAAATGATTGATTTGTTCAAGAATCCAGGTTGATAGATGATTCAATTCTGTGTCTAAAATAGAGGAAGCTGACGCTTCATCAGAGGCTGCACTGAAGATGTTACCCAGCATGGTAACGAAACGTCTGAGGAACAACAAACCAGCTTGGCGAGCCAGCCAACCTCAACAGAGGAAGCCTATTTATGGCCATTTCAGGAACTGGGTAAGTCAATTAAATTTGATCTGTGAAGTCATGGGACTAGATAGAGCAAGAGAGAAAAGCAATGCTCTTCCTTCATCTCAGTTGTAACAACTTCAACATCTGAATATGCCAGTATTTGTACCTTAATGATTTTTTGCCATTTTGGGCCATTTTTATCAACATAGAGTCAGAGGTAGTAGGAACTGCCGATGCTGGAGTCAGAGATAACACGGTGTGGAACTGGATGAACACAGCAGGTCAGGCAGCATCAGAGGATCAGAAAAGCTGATGTCTCGGGTCGGGACCCTTCTTCAGAAATGAGGCATAGAGTCATAGAGCTATACACATGGAAAGAGACCTTTCTGTCCAACTCATCCATGCTAACCAGATATCGTAAATTTATCTAGTCCCATTTGCCTTAATTTGGCCCATATCTCCCTAAACCCTTTCCATTCATATATGCATCCTGATGCCTTTTAAAAGACGTAATTGTACCAGCCTCCACCATTTTCTCTGGCAGCTCCTTCCAGAAACACACCATCCTCTTTGTGAAAAAGTTGCCATTATGTCTTTTTTAAATCTTTCCCCTCTCACCTTAAACCTAAGCCCTCTAGTTTTGGACTGTCCTGCCCCAGGGAAAAGACCTTGGCGTATTATAACATATATCTAGATTTGAACACTGGCCTTCTTGCACAGATGCAGGGACACTACCATTGTACCAAAAAAGCTGTAAATGCTTGAGTAATGGTTGGGTAACCGTCCCCAAAAACAATGTTTTCTTTTCCATCTCTCCTCCAGCTTGTCTTACACAGTAAATCGGCCATTCGCTGTTTTATAATCTGAAACATGACAGCTTTCAGAACAGTTCCTTTTAGTCCACGCAGTTGCTCTGACCTTTCCACTAATAGTTCCAGCTACAGTGTCAGTAGAGTACAGTAACTCGTTTCTCTCGCCAGCAGTGCTGACTCATACCCGTAGAATTTGCAGTTTATGTCATTAAAGTCGTAACCACATACGAGGATGACAGCATTGAGTGCAGTTTGAGATTTGGTAAGTGAGGGAGTTTAGTGCTGTGGGAGAGGCAGTGTTAAATGACATTTACATCAAACGTGCGACACAAGACAGCAAGCTACAGATGAGCAGTGGAACATGAGAGCTGAAAAGCATCAATTAGATGGATCGATAGATGATTATTTAAGTACTTTTTGCTTCACAAGAGGGAAAGTATAAGCATTGAATTAAATTTGAGGCTTAATGGGTGAAATCATTTACAAATAATGACTGAGAGATGTATAAACACACAAATTAGAAAAAGAAAGAAACCATCCCACTGCTCAAGCTATTTGGCCGTTTAATAATTTAATAATATTTGATCTGATTATGGTCTCGATTTTTCTGCCTGTCTCTTACAACCTTGAGGACCCGTCATTCGAGAATATCTCACACTCAATCTTAAAAGTAATCGATAACCCTGCATCCATCCCTCTCTGGAGAAGAGTGGTCCACAGACCAATGCCCTTTTGAGAAGAAAGTATATTCCCCTGATCCCTGTTTTAAAAGGGGAACCACTTAGTTTTAAACCGTATCCTTGAGTTCTTGACTCCCATAAGGAGAACCATCCTCTCTGTATCCATAAGAGACCTAAATGTGCAGGTGCATAGTTTCTTGAAAGTGGTGAAGAAAGCTTTTGGCATGCTTGCCTTCAATTGTCAATGTATCGAGTATAGGGGATGGGACGTCATGCGACAACCAAACAGTGCATTGCTGAGGCCACTTTTGGAATACTTTTTTCCAATTCTGGTCACCTTTCCATAGGAAGGAGATTTGTTAAACTTGAAAGGGAAAATACTTACAAGGATGTGGCTGGGGTTGGAGGGTATGAGCTATAGGGAGAAGATGAGTAGGCTAAGGCATTTTTTTTCCCTGGAGTGTCGGAGGCTGAGGGGTGACCTTACTGAGGTTTACAAAATCATGAGGGGTATGGATAGGGTGAATAGCCAAGGTCTTTTTCCTAGGATGGGGAAGTCCAAAACTAGAGGGCATAGGTTTAAGGTGAGAGGGGCAAGATTTAAAAGGGACTTGAGGTGTGACATTTTCATGCAGAGAGTGGTGCGAGTATGGAATGAGCTGCCAGAGGAGGTGGGTACAAATACAACATTGAAAAGGCAGCTGAATGGGCATATGAAGAAGAAGGTTTTAGGGGGATATGGGCCAAATGCTGGAAAATGCAACTAGGTCAGATTGGGATGTCTGGTCAGCGCAGATGAGTTGCGCCAAAGTGTCTGTTTCCATGCTTTATGACTCTATGACTGTACGATCCTGCCAAGTCTCCTCAGAATCTATTTTTAATGGGATCATTTCTCATCTTTCTAAGCTTCAATCAATACAAGCCCAAACTTTTTTTTAAGGAACAATATCTTCATCCTAGGAATCAGTCATAGAGCACGTAAACAGACCATTAGGTCCAACTCATGCATGCCAACCAGATATTCCAATCTGACCGAGTCCCATTTGTCAACATTTGACCCATATCCCTCTAAACAGTCCCTATTCATGCACCCATCCAGATGCCTTTAAAATGTTGTAATTGTACCAGCCTCCACCACTTCCTCTGGCAGCTGATTCCACGCACCCACCACTCTCTGCGTGAATATGTTGCCCCTTAGGTACCTTTTAAATCTTTCCCCTCTCACTTTAAATCTATGCCGTCTGGTTTGGGACTCCCCTGTCCTGGGGAGAAGACCTTGACTATTCACCCTATCCGTGCCCCTCATGATTTTATAAATTTCAGCCTCGGATACTTCAGGGCAAATGTCCCTTGCCTAGTCAGCCTCTCCCTATTGCTCAAGCCCTTCACACCTGGCAACATCCTTGTAAATCTTTTCTGACCTCTTTCAAGTTTCACAACATCTTTCTTGTAGCAGGGAGACTGGAATTGCATGCAGTATTCCAATGGTGGCCTAACCAATGTCCCGTACAGCCGCAACTTGACCTCCCAACTTCTATACTCAATTCACTGACCAATAAAAGCCAGTGTACCAAATGCCTTCTTCACTACCCTGTCTACATGCGACTTCATCTAGTAGTCTAGCGTATCTTCGTGGCAATGTTTTTAATGCAATTATGTCTATTCTGAAATGGAGTACAGGTAGTGGTTCAACACTAAATGAATTAGTTAAAGACAATAAGTGACAGGGAAGGTGATATGTTGCAGCTGTAGCATGGGGGTACTGATGGACGCCTGTGAGTTCCATATAGACCGTATCTACTGCAAGTATCTGGCGATCAAGGGCTTTTGGCTCAGAGTTGATGAGTTGACGACTGACCTTCAGATAGTATGATGCATCAGGACAGGGGAAAGTTACATAGACATCTTATACAAAAAGGCAATCATGACTTTTGTGCGAGGAATTTTTGCAGGATTGCAGGATTAATTAAAGACCACATACTAAAGGGCCCATTTGCAAGAGTGGCCATTTCATGGCATTTCAGTTTGTGAGTGAGAAATGGGCTCCATAGCTCGTGACCTAAGTTTAAATGAAGGCAGTTTCAAGAGTATGAAGCCAAAGTTGGCTGAAGTGGACTGAGAAAACAAGTTGAGTGAGAAGAGAGTTGAGATGCAATGACAGATGCTCAAGGAGGTATTTCATAATTTTTAACAAAGACACATTCCAGGTGAGATGAATGGAGCTGCCTTTGACATCAAGGTGGCAAGGGAGGCAATGGTGTAGTAGTATTGTTGCTGGACTGTTAATCCAGGCACCCAAATATTCTTCTGGGGACCTGGGTTCAAATCCTGCCGCAGCAGATGGTGGAATTTGAATTCAATAACTACCTGGAATTTAGAATCTAGGGATCACCATGAATCCATTGTCAATTGTTGGAAAAACCCATCTGGTTCCTTAATGCCCTTTAAAGAAAGAAACTGCCACCCTTACCTGGTCTGGCCTATATGTGACTCCAGACCCACAGCAATGTGGTTGACTCTTAACTGCCCTCTGGGCAATTAGGGATGGGCATTAAATGCTGCCTAGCAGTGATGCCCTCTTCCCATGAATGAATTAAAAAAAAATTTGGCCGAGTACAGCCTCGAAAGCCCTGGTATAATTAGAGTCAAAGGGAGTTGGGGAAAAGCTCTTCTTTGTTTGGAATCAAACCTAGGACGAAGACAGATGGTCTCTGGACTTGAAATATTAACTCTGTTTTTCACTCCGCTGACGCTGTCAGACTTGTTGAGTTTCTCCAGCATCCTCTGTATTCGTTTCAGATTTCCAACATCCGCAGTTCTTAGTTTTGTTTTAGTTGATCATGGTTTTTAGGCCATCTCAGTTCCAGGGCATCTCTGCAGGAGTTCCTTAGGGTAGTGTCCTAGGTCCAACCATCTTCAGCAGCTTCATTAATGACCTTCCCTCCATCATAAGGTCAGAATTGGGGACGTTTGCCGATGATTGCACAATGTTCAGCACCATTCGCAACTCCTCGGATACTGAAGCAGTAATATCCAAATGCAACAAGATCTGGAAAATATTCAAGCTTGAGTTGACAAGTGGCAAGTAATATTCACAACTCAGAAATGCCAAGCAGTGGCCAACTCCAATAAGAGACAATCTAACCATCGCCTTTGACTTTCAATGGGATTACCATCACTGAACTTCCACAGTCAACAGCCTGTGGGATACTATTGATCCACTGAATTAGACTAGTCTTATAAACACTATGAAGGAAAGAGCAGGTAATTCTGCAATGAATAACTCACAAACTCATAAACCCAACTCCCTAAAACCTGTGTACAAGGAACAAGTCAGGAGTGCGATGGAATACTCCTCACTTGCCTAGATAAGTGCAGCTCCATCAACACTCATGAATCTTGACACCATCCAGGACAAAGCAGCCTACTTGATTGATACCACATTCACCCTGTCCACCATCCACGTGTGCCAATGACAAGCTGCACTTCAGAAACTCAGCGCACCTTCCAAACCCAAGATTACCACCATCTAGAAGGAAAAAGACCGCCATCCCAAGCTCCCCTCCAAGCCATGCACTGTCCTCAGTTGGAAATATATCGCCGTTCTTTCAATTTCACTGAGTTGAAATCCTGGAACTTCCACTCAAATGGCATTGTGGGGGTCCTTATATGAAATAGATGGCAGTGGTTCAAGAAGACAGCTCAGCGCCAACTTCACAGGGGCAGTTAATAATGGCTACTGAATGTTCGTCCAGCCAGAGATCTCCAAATCACTTGAAAGAATAAAACATGTCAGAAAGACTGTTTCAGAATGATGCACCACCTTGGCTAACGAAGGAAGTTATAGCATCAACTCGAAAGTGACGTTATGAGTTCAGGGGTGGGCCAGAAGTTTGTGAAAGGTTTAAAAAGTAACACAGAATGAGTAAAAATATAATGAGGTACAAATTAGAGTAAGAGAAAGTTAGCAAGAAATACAAAAAGTGAAAGAAAATGTTTCTATAAAAGACATGGAAAGGAAAATTACATGGCTAATGTGAGCATTGATGCCATAATGAGTCTTTATTCATTAACGGGATGAGGACGTCACTGGCTAGGCCATCATTTATTGTCCATCCCTAATTGCCCAGAGGGCAGTTCAGAGTTAACCACATTGCTGTGGGTCTGGAGTCACACGTAGGCCAGACCAGGTAAGGATGGCAGTTTCCTTCCTTAAAGGGCATTGGCGAACCAGATGGATTTTTCCCGATATCAGCAATGGATTCATGGTTATCATTAGATTTTTAATTCTAGAATTTTTAAAAATTAAATTCAAATTCCACCATCTGCCATGGCAGGATTCAAACCCAGGTCCCCAGAATGTTAGCCTGGTAATACCACTACGCCATTGCTTTCCCTGGTGAGACATAGGAAATTATAACTGAAAATGAGGAAATGGCAGAAACTTAGAACAAGGGTTTTGTGAACTACCTTCATAGAAAAAGGCACAAAAGACATCCTAAGAACAGTTGGACATTAAGAAGAAAATGTAAGGGAAGTACTCAGAACAGTCACTGTCTGTAGAGAAAAAAGTATTGTTTAAACAACTCCCCTGATCACCTGCAATACAGAATCTTAAAAGAAGGGGCTATGGAGAGGCAACGTATACTTAATAGCTCCATTTTAGAGTGTTTTCAGAGATAAAGGACCCTAGGACTTCATATGGTCACAGCTTTGAAGATAACACAACATATTGAGACTGCAGTTTGTTTAAAAAAATGTAAACTTGACCTTAATAAATACAGACATTGAATACAATGTCTAAGTTATGAAGATATATAAAGCTCTGGCTGGACAACAACTAAAATATTGTATCAATATGATCAACGCACATTTGGAAAGATATGAAGGTCCTTAAGATTACACAGAGGAGATTTGCCAGGACGATTCAAGGTTTAGGAGAGTGTAATTGCAGTGTAAGGTCAGAAGAGTAGCTGGGCTTGTTCTCCTTGGATTGAGGATTAAGATGAGGTACACAAAAGCTATCCTCATCACCAATGATGCATGGACCAAGGGGAAATGTTTACAGTGTTGGCAAGAGGCATAAAGGAGATCAAGGAATAACATTTTTATGTATCTGGCCGGGACCTCGGTGCTTGTGAGAGTGGTGACATTAACTTCCTGGAGTTTTTGAAGGTATAACAGAAAGGGTCAATGAGGATAATGCTGATGATGTGGTGTACATGGACTTCCAGAAAGCATATGATACAGTGATGTAAAACAGACCTGTGAGAGAAGTTATATATAATTTCTTTTCACAGGCTTTAGCCAGCCCCCGTTTTGAGGACAGCAAGTGATTAGTTAAAAGAAGTGAAGTTGAATATTCATGGGAGGGAATTTTGAGCAGGACACAAATTGGATCATTCTGTATCTGTAATAAGCCTCTGTTAATACGGCTACTTCTGAACTGGTGAATCCATAGTCATCCAATCTTTGTGAGGGAATGTTTAAGAAATAACCAAGTTGCCTTGTATTTCGGGGCTAACCCTAAACCAGGACCACACACACACACACACACACACACACACATGCAACAGGGACACAAAAAGTTGAAACTTTGAAACAGTTTGAAATGTCCAGATGGAAGTTTTCTGAAAGTACTTGGTAAGAAGGGACAACAGTGTAAGTGAAATATGAAATACCTGATTCCAAGTAACAAAGTAATTTTACAGGTCCAAAGTGATTCGAATTGTTTGAAATTACGGTTTCTACGTAGCAGAAGGGGTTTCTGGTTTAGCTATTACTTGTTTGTGGTGTAAAATGGAAAGACAAGCTGGGAGATTCCCCTTTATTATTTCATTGCTTATTTCAATGAATGCATTTCACAGCTGGCTAACTGAGCAATCTATGCCCTGATGTGACATTTTGTCTCAAGTTTGATTCATTGCTGCCCACAATTATTTAAGAGTGATGATAGGTACCTACCAGGTATTAGGATTTACCTTGGAAGGAGAGGACAAAGTTTTTTTTTAATTTCAGCAGGCAGGTTGAAACTGCAACATCAGAAACTGAAACTAACAGCCCACAAAGATACCGACAAATGTATCAATGGACACAAGATTCTGAAAGTAACGAAGATGTTTAAAAAGTAAAATCATACATTCATCAAGTACTGAACGCTACCCTGAAGATCACAACATCAGACTCCGCAACCACAAACTGAATTCAATAAAATAGACCTAAAGACTTGCATTAATATAGCACCTTTCATAACTGCAAGTCACCTAAAGCACTTTTACAACCAGTGACATTGTAGTTACTGTTTAATGCAAGACATGAAACTGCCAATTTATGCATTAGTTCTCACTAACAGCTAATTACGGCTATATGATATGTTTTATTACTGTTGGTAGACAGATAAATGTTAGCCAAAATACTAAAGAGATCTCCTCAGCTCTTCTTCCATGGAATCTTTTAGGTCTGCCTCTGATGACAAATGAAGCTTTGCTTTAATGTCATATCTGAAGGTAGGTCCCTCAGGTAGTGCAGCATTTACTCAACATTGAATGATAAAGTCAACATGGAAGATTAAGAAAAGGGGAGTTTCCTCTGATGTTTTGGCTAATATCTATCAGTCAACAAACCCAACACTGAACAGACTACCATGTTATTATCACATTCCTGCTGTAAGGCCTTGCCTAGTCCCTTGCTTCACCAGGAGCAGTCGCCTAGATTTTAGATTCAAATCTCGGGACTGGGACTTGTACTCCTGACTTTGTGTGTCAGAGGTGAGAGTGTGACCAAAGAAGACACAACCATCACTCCTTGTTTCCAAGTCTGCACCAGATAAAATATTAGATTTCTGGATAGAACAACATGGGTCACCAATGTAATTCTGGGATAGGGCCATACCACCAGCACAGATCCACTTGCGGCTGTCGAATCTAAATTTCCTCAGGCTAGCAGGCTTCACAAAGTGTTTAATTCTTTTCACAGTTCCTCAAATGATGGCATAGTCCATTCTCACATGTTGTAAGACCTGGATAACATCCACATGTGGGCTGTTAAGGAGCATACATGCCGCAAATGCAGTAATTACCATGAACAAGAGAGATTGCAATCACCTCCATAGGTTAATCCCATTTGACTGCGTTTGGCACATATCCCTTTATACCTTTCCCATCCATATACTGTCTAAATGTCTTTTAAATGTTGCAATTGTATTCACCTCCACTACTTCTTGTGGCATCTGGTTACATATCCACACCATCCTCTTTGTGAAAAAGGTACCCCTCAGGTCCTTTTTAAATCTTTCTCCTCTCACCTTAAACCTATGCCATCTCATTCTGGACTCCTGGGGAAAAGACATTGGCTACTCACCTTATCAATGCCCCTCATGATTTTATAAAGCCTATCCAGCCTCTCTTTATATCTCAAATCCTCCAGTCTCGGTGACACCTCATGAATCTACTTTGCATCATTTCCAGTTTAATAACACCCTTCCAGTAACAAGGCACCAGAATTGTATGCAGGACTCCAAATGTGGCCACACCAATGTCTTGTACAGCAGTAACGTGACATCCCAACTCCTGTACCCAATGCACAAAAACAAAGTTGCTGGAAAAGCTCAGCAGGTCTGGCAGCATCTGTGGAGGAGAAAAAAAGAGTTAACGTTTCGGGTCCGGTGACATTCTTCAGTATGTAGGTACGGTCCTGACAAAGTGGATGTGGAGACGACTCAATGCTCTGACCAACGAAGGCAAGTGTGCCAAATCCTTTCTTGACCACGCTGTCTACCTGTAATGTTGCCTACAAGGAACTATGTGCCTGAACCCAGTTCATATTAAATGACATTAACACCATCAAATTGCTACTATCATTATCCTGAACATCACATGAATCAGAATCTTGACTAGATTAGCACATAAATACAACAGCAGGTGAGAGGATGGGATGTTTGCAACAAGTTACTCACCTCTTGACTCACAAAATCATCTGCAGGCCAGAAGCATGATGGAATGCTTCCCACTTGCTGGGATGAGTGCAGATCCGCCAGCACTCCAAAACAAAATATTACTCTTGATGGCCACCCATCCATTATTTTATACATTCAGTCGCTCTAGTACCTAAACACGAAGACAGCATAGTGCACCATTTATGAAACTGAACTGTAACAACTCACTAAGGCTCCTTTGATAGCACCTTCTAAACCCACAGCCAGGATATGGTAGCAAGTGTGTGGGAAAACCTGCACGTTCCCCTCTTATAAAAACTGAAAGAACTGCAGATGCTGTAAATCAGGAACAAAAACAGAAGTTGCTGGAAAAGCTCAGCAGGTCTGGCAGCATCTGTGAAGGGACAAAACAGAGTTAACGTTTCCAGTGACCCTGAGGGAGAGCTGAAGAAGGGTCATCGGACCAGAAATGTTAACTCTGTTTTTCCCTTCACAGATGCTGCCATACCTGTTGAGCTTTTCCAGCAACTTTGTTTTTGTTCCTGATTTACATTCCCCTCTAAGTCAAAGTTCCCTTGAAAGAAATATATATCCTATGTCAATGGGTCAAAATCCGTGAGTTTGCCTACACCAGCTTACCTTATTCTTTCACAGGATGTGGGTGTCACTGGTAAGGCCACCATTTGTTCCCAATCCCTATTTTCCCTTAAAACTAATTGCTAGGCCACTTCAAGGGGAGTTGAGAGTAAATCACATTACAGCTATTCAACAAAGCGACTTATAAGCATTTTCTTGAGGATAATTTGGAATGGACAATAAATACTTGACCTGTACCGTGATACCTACATCTCATGAACAAATTAACCAGCCTACTTACTTAAAAAGCTTAAAAATTGTGTTCCTGTCAGCTAACAGTATGGTTTTTGCCCAATTGTCAAAAAAACAAACAATATTTCTTAATTGACTGGATAAGTGATCTTCGGCAATATCTGCTCATCATCACATTGCTATTAGTGTATTGCTGTGTACAAATTAGCTGCTGTGATTCTCTACATTATATTAATAACTGCAGCTCAAATAGGCAATTAGGGATGGATTGCCAGCAAAAGTAACATCCCATAAATGGACAAACAGAGGAACATTTGGAACAGTCATCGGCATTTGATCTTTTCCAACTTACCTGTAACAGTTTGGTCCAACTTGAGAAACCTGTTAGACCATTTCAGGGATGAGTTAATAATTGCATGGGTCTGGAACCTTATGTCTCTCTCTTTTTCATGTAGGTCAGACTAGGTAAGATCAGTAGATATCCTTCCCTAAAGGATATTAGTTTTCTTTTGTTTCATTAATTTCATTACAGTCCAACTAATGTGTTACATTCAAAGTGAAGTAAATATTGTTGAACAGGGAAGGATTTAAGACTAAGATGGTACCAGCCCAGAGAAAATAGCCGCCTGACTTTTCCCTATTCCCCTCAAACTATTATTTGCAATGTTGTGGGGAAGATGATCAACCAAGAGTGTGGCAACCATAAGACCATGAGAGAAAGGAGCAGAATTAGGCCATCTGGACCATTGAGATTACTCCCCTTTTCAATTATGGCTGATATGTTTCTCAATCTCATTCTCCTGCCTTCTCCCTGTAACTCTTGATCCACCTGCCAATCAAGAACATATCTATCTCTGTCTTAAATGTACTCATTGAATTGGCTTCTGCGGCAATGTTTTCCACAGATTAACTAGCTTCTGGCTAAAGAAATTCCTCCTCATCTCAGTTCATCCCTTCACTCCGACGCTGTGCCTCTCAAGTCCTAGTCTCTCCTACTTGTGGAAACATCTTCTTCACATCCACTCTATCCAGGCCTCTCAGTCTTCTGCAAGTTTCAATCAGATCCCCTTCATTCTTCTAACTGGCATGGAGCACAGACTCAGCGTCCTCAATCGCTCCTCACTTGACAAACCCTTTAACCCCAGGATCATTCTTATAAACACCTTCTGGACCCCCATCAATGCCAACACATCCTTCCTTAGACACAGGGCCCAAAACTGCTCGCAATATTCCAAATGCAGTCTGACCAGAGCCTTGTACAGGCTCAGTCATACAGCCCTGCTCTTGTATTCTAACCCTATTGAAATGAACAGTGACATTGTATTTGCCATCCTAACTGCCAGCTGAACCTGCAGGTTAACCTGAAGAGAATCCTGAACTGAGACTTCTAAGTCAGTTTGTGCGTCAGATTTCTGAAGTCTTTCCCCTTTTAGAAAATAGTCTACGCTTCTATTCTTACCAAAGTGCATTACCTCACACTTGCCCACGATGTATTTCATCTGCCACTTCTTTGCCCACTCTCCTAAACTGTCCAAATCCTTCTGCAGCCTTGCCACTTCTTCAATACTACCTGTCCCTCCACCTATCTCTGTGTCATCAGCAAACTCAGCAATAATGCTCTCGGTTCCCGCATCCAGATCATTAATGTTTAACATGAACAGTTGAGGCCGCTGACACCTGTGGAACTCCATTAGTTACCAGTTGCCATCCTGAAAACAACCCTTTTAGCCCACTGTCTGACTTCTACTAGTCATCCATTCCTCTTTCCATGACAGCACCTTGCTTTTAACACCATGGACTATATTATTAAGCGGCCTCCTGTACAACGCTTTGTCAAAGGACTCTTGGAAATCCAAATCGATCACATCCACTGGCTCCTCTTTTGCTTAACTTGATCATCACCTCCTCAAAGAATTCTAACAGCTTTGTCAGGCATGATCACCCCTTGATGAAGCCATGCTGATTCAGCTCTTTTCTACCATGCACTTCCAAGAACTCCACAATCTCATCCTTAATAATGGACTCTAAAACTTTCCAATGATGAAGGTCAGGCTAACTGGCCTACGGTTTGCTGTCTTCCCTCCATTCCTTCTCAAACAGGGGCGTAACATTAGCCATTTTCCAGTCTTCTGATTCCTGAAAGATCACCACCAATGCCTCTACAATCTCCTCAGCTAACTCCATCAGAACTCTGGGTGTACTCCATCTGATCCAAGTTATTTATCCTCCTTCAGCCCTTTCAGCTTCCCCAGCACTTTGTCATTATGATGCCCATTATGCTTAACTCTGTCCCCTGACTCTCTTGAAGTTCTGGTACGCTGCTGGTGGTATCTTCCACTGTAAAGACTGATGCAAAGTACCTATTCAGTTCCTCTGTCATTTCTTTGTCGTCTAATACTACTTCTCCAGCCTCATTTTCCAGGAGTCCAATGCCCACTCTTGCCTCTCTCTTACCTTTTAGATATCTAAAAAAACTCTTGCAATTTTTTTTTTGTATTACTAACTAGCCTACTCTCACTTTCATCTCCTTACCCCATGTTGCTTTTTTAGCTATCCTCTACTGGTTTTTAAAGGTTCCCCAGTCCTCTGGCTTCACACTAATCTTCACCACATTGTTTGCTTTTTCTTTAGCCTTTACGCTGTCCCTGACATCACTTGTCAGTCATGGTTGCCTCATCCTCCCCTTGGTGTGTTGGACATCTAATAGCTGCAAGTCCTCGAAATGATCAGTTCTTTTCTCACAATTATTATCTGGCTTTCATTTATAATGGTATTTTTTTCAAATGCAAATTAATTTTGATGGCAGGTCAATGACTCTGAAGTTTTCACCATGATTGATATGAGGCTCACTGGCGTGTCACTCTCTCCCCTGGCCTTTTCTTCCTAATTGTTATTTTCCTTGAAGCAAGTTATAACTTCACTGTCTTTCCTGGTGACATGTGGGCCTGCCTCACCTTGTGTCTGCCTGTGCACGCATTCATTTCTCCAAAGGGTGAGCATACAATGTTAGTGTGGATGCAAGGTCAAGTTTACATTAGTCACTTTTAAAATCAGTCTCAGGAGATCTAGATAGTAATGCTCCAATGGTCTTCCCATCACATGGCTGACCAGGAATCTTTCCTGCTTTTATTGCCTGCCATTGACATCCGTTGGAAAGATTTTCCGTTTCATGTTCAATATGTTGGCTATTTTATACATGTCCTTCTCCATCAAGTCACGAGCATTTGGCTCAGAGCAAGGTTATTCAATCCCCAAGATCACCCATTTATCAATGACAGTATCTCAAACCGTATTGAATATGGCCTTTTCTACCTCAGGAGGATAAGGAAATTCAGCATGTCCATAAGGACCCTCACCAACTTTTACAAATACACCATAGAAAGCATCCTATTTGGGTGCATCACGGCTTGGAATGGCAACTGCTCAGCCCAGGATCATATGAAACTAAAGAAAGGTGTGAACACAGCCCAGATCATCACACAAACCAACCTCCCATCCATTGACTCCATCTACATTTCTTGTTGATGCAGAAAGGCAGCCAACATCATCAACGACCCCTCTCATCCAGTTATAAACTCTTCCAACCTCTTCCGTCAGGCAGAAGATGCAAAAGCTTAAACACAAATACCAACATGTTTAAGAGCAGCTTCTTCCCCACTGTTATTAGACTTCTGAATGGAGCTCTCAAATTTCAAATCTAATGTTGATCTTACTTTTCGTGAACCTCTCTGTATCCTTTGCTCTCAATCACCGTATGGTCTTCGTGTCTTTGTATGTATTGATCTGAAGGTACTGCACGTAAAACAAAACTTTTCACTGTACCTAGGTACATGTGACAATAATAAATCAAATCAGATCAAGAATATGCCTTAAGGACACGGTTATGGGTTTCTGACCATTCTTCATTGATAACGGGAAAATTTAATAAAATGTTCCTAACTATTGCATTTCAAAGATAAGAACAGGATATAATGATATAATGGATAGAATGTAAGTGAACATTAAGTATAGTTTATTATAGTGAAACGAAGCTTAATAATAATTTGCCATGGTAAATTGGGACATTCAATAGAGATGAAGAGCATTATGTAGAATCTGGTTATGAAGAAATGTGGATGATAAGCTTTAACATATGAACTGCAACCATGTGAGGCTGGGAAGAGTATCATGTGCAGGCTAGGAGTTAGCAAATTAGAAGCCCAGCATGGTTCACTTCTGGAAAATTGGACAGGAGCTGTGCTAAGCAAACTGTGCACGCTCTGGCTAACTCCAAGGCCATTAGACCCATTAGTATAAACAAGAGCCCAGAATTAGAGGAATGCAGAGCTCTCAGAGTTCTGGAAGAGGACACAGAGATTGAGATGAAGTGGCTAGGGGAAAGGGGCTGTGCAGTGAGTGGGTTTGGGGGCACGAGATTTTAAAAGCATTTGAAAGCCAGGACAGTGATTTTAAAAGTTACCCACGGCCAATGTAAGTCAACAAGCAGAGAGGTCAGTGGGCGAAAGTGCTGCGGATATATTCGAAATTAGGATGCATGCCCTGTACTTTGATTCACAGTTTTAAAAGATGAGAAGAAAAATGTATGTGCTTGCATCCCTGTGGGAAGTTTTGCTGTGCCCAGACACAATCAGCATCCTGAGCAACAAAAGTCACATGTTTTGCTGGAGGCTAGCTCGACCTTCGCTTCATGAATGGGACTTTTTTTTTGGTGGGAAGGTAGTTACAGTAAAGTGAAGGCAATTACTGATCCTAACCAAATTTTTGTTTGCCCTTATTCTTGAACTAAATACCTAGAATTGCATTAGTCACTGTTTAGAGGTGGCAGAATAGAAACTGAAAAAATATTGTGGTCAAAGATAGCTTATGTAAAAAGGAAGCGGTCGCAGTGCTTCTTTGTAAAATGCAAATGTTTCTAAATCGCTATTTTTCTTCAGTAGCTATGTCATTCGGATCTGAATAAGCAGTGATTTCCCATAGTCAGAAGCAATGTACAGTCTCAAAGGGGTGAAGCACCATGAATATGGTCTCTTCCTTTGATGAGACTGGAAATGCACGGGCTTTTTCAACTTTGCCTCCAAAATGAAGGATAGAGAGCTTGGAATGATAAACTGAGATACTATTTAAATTCACCAAGCCCTTTGATTGTATTGCCGAAAAATGAGAATACCAATTTAACTGGAAAACCAACCTTTACATTGTACAAGTTGGCGAGTTGACTCTGATTATAAGAGGTGTGGCCATAGAGAGGAGGTGCTATATTTCTTAAAGTAAATCACGGGAGGACATTGACACTTAATGTGGTCCTGGGGAATGTTGCCAAACAAAGAGACTTTGGAGTGCAGGTTTGCAGTTCCTTGCAAGTGGAGTCGCAGGTAGACATGGTAGTGAGGAAGGTGTTTGGTAGGTTTTCCTTTATTGGTCAGCGCATTGAGTTTAGGAGATAGCAAGGTGTAGAGCTGGATGAACACAGCAGGCCAAGCAGTATCAGGGGAGCAGGAAGGCTGACGTTTCGGGCCTAGACCCTTCATCAGAAAAGGGTCTAGAAGAAGAGTGTAAGCCCGAAACGTCAGCCTTCCTGCTCCTCTGATGCTGCTTGGCCTGCTGTGTTCATCAAGCTCTACACCTTGTTATCTCAGATTCTCCAGCATCTGCAGTTCCTACTATCATTGAGTATAGGAGTTGAGAGGTCATGTTGTGGCTGTACAGGACATTGGCTGGGCCATTTTTGGAATACTGCATTCAATTCTGGTCTCTCAGCAACAGGAAATAAGTTGTTAAACTTGAAAGGGCTCAGTAAAGGATGTTGCCAGGGTTGGAGGGTTTGAGCCAGATGGAGAGGCTGAATAGGTTGGGGCTATTTTCCCTGGAGTGTCGAAGATTGAGGGATGACCTTCTAGAGGTTTTTAAAATCACGAAGAGCATGGATATGGTGAATAACCAAGTTCTTTCTCTCAAGGTAAGGGAGTCAAAAACTAGAGGGCATGGGTTTAAGGTGAGAGGAGAAAGATATAAAAGGGAACTAAGGGGCAACTTTTTCACACAGAGGGTGGTGGGTATATGGAATGAGCTGCCAGAGGAAGTGGTGGAGGCAGGTACAATTACAATTCCATTTAAACATTTAAAAGGCATCTGGATGGGTATGTGAAAAGAAAGGGTTTAGAAGGATATGCTGGCAAATGGGACTGAATTAATTTAGAACATTTGTTTGGCATGGACAAGTTCGACCGAAGGGTTTGTTTCCATGCTGTACATCTCTATGACATTATGGCTATGTACCAGTTCCTGTTAATTATCTGTTAATGCCTCCTCATGCGATATAAATGTTGATTTTCCTTTTAAATTAATATCCTTGTGAATTACCTTGAAAACCTCAAGATGAAAATCTATGACAAAATGCATCTTTGTTCAACAATACCTAAAAGGAAAGTGAGAGGAACACAGGGAGACACTGGGTGAAATTAGTAAAAAAGTTACAATTGGTTTCAGAACATTCTTTGTGAAAAGATTAACATGATTTCAGTTGATTCATCAGTAAATTTACTTCATTGGCGAATTCCATCCATCCTAAGGTCAACAGTGGTTCTGCTGGCTGATAATTACAGTGTTAAGCAGTCATCCCCATTCAATATTCCCCAGATAATGTGAACTCTGTGACTTGTAGAAGACTTCATAATGGAGATGTGGAAAGATGTGGCACAGTCTAGGTCCAAAGGGAATAATTTCAGAGTACACAGTAGCCCATATAAGGTCGTGATGGGGAGGAATTTCTTCTCTCGATGGATTGTAAATCTGTGGCATTCTTTCCTGCAGAGGGCTATTAAGGCCGGATTATTAAGGATACCTAAGGCTGAATTGGACAGTTACTTAATCTGTAAGGGAATCAAGGGTTACGGGGAAAAGTGATTTGAGAGCTATCAGATCAGTCATGATGTTAGTGAATGGCAGAGTGGATTCAATGGGCCAAACAGTCTATTTCTGCTCCTACGTCTTATGGTCGCACACAGCAAGTTGGGGACAACATTAAGGTTTGCTCTGACAAATGGTATGTAACATTTGTGCCAAACAAGTCCCAGATAATGATCATCCCCAATAAAAAGAGCATCTAATGTGGTTGAGATAATAGGTACTGCAGATGCTGGAGAATCCGAGATAACAAGGTGTGGAGCTGGATGAACACAGCAGGCCAAGCAGCATCATAGGAGCAGGAAAGCTTGACGTTTCGGGCCTAGACCCTTGATGAAGGGTCTAGGC
>JAHRHZ010000248.1:3862361-3877215 GCA_024137785.1 Ginglymostoma cirratum | reverse complement strand
GAGATGGTCCAGGTGAACTTCAGGTTGGGGTGGAAGGTGTTGGTGAAGTGGATGAACTGTTCAAGCTCCTCGGGGGAGCACGAGGCGGCGCCGATACAGTCATCAATGTAACAGAGGAAGAGGTGAGGTTTAGGGCCAGTGTAGGTGCGGAAGAGGGATTGTTCCACGTAACCTACAAAGAGGCAGGCATAGCTTGGGCCCATGCGGGTACCCATGGCCACCCCCTTTGTCTGTAGGAAGTGGGAGGAATTGAAAGAGAAGTTGTTGAGGGTGAGGACGAGTTCGGCTAAGCGGATGAGGGTGTCGGTGGAGGGGGATTGGTCAGTTCTGCGGGACAGGAAGAAGCGGAGGGCCTTTAGGCCATCTGCATGGGGAATACAGGTGTATAGGGACTGGACGTCCATAGTAAAAATGAGGTGTTGGGGTCCGGGGAATTGGAAGTTCTGGAGGAGGTGGAGGGCATGGGTGGTGTCACGGACGTAGGTAGGGAGTTCCTGGACCAAGCGGGTGAAAATGGAGTCTAGGTAGGTGGAGATGAGTTCGGTGGAGCAGGAGCAGGCGGAGACAATGGGTCGACCAGGGCATTCAGGTTTGTGGATTTTGGGAAGGAGATAGAAGCGGGCGGTGCGGGGTTGGGGAACGATGAGGTTGGAGGCGGTGGGTGGGAGGTCACCTGAGGTGATGAGGTGTTCTCAATGATGGTTGTGTCCACAACCAGGGGTCACAGTATGAGGATTCAGGGTAGACCATTTAGGATGGAGATGAAGAGACGTCTCTTCACCCAAAGAGTGGTGAGCCTGTGGAATTCATTACCACAGGAAGGAGTTGATGCCAGAACATGGAATGCATTCAAAAAGCAACTAGGCATAGCACTTGGGGTGAATGCGATCAAAGGTTATGGGGACAAAACAGGATTAGTCTGTTGAGTTGGACGATCAGCCACGATCGTGAAGAATAGCAGAGCAGCTCAAAGGGTCGAATGGCCTCCTCCTGCTCCTATCTTCTATGTTTCTATGTTTCCAAGTGCACGCACACACACACCCACACACATAGAGGCACACACACACACACACAGAAGCACACACATACACACACACACATACACACACACAAAAGCACACACACACACACACACACACAAACACACACACACAGAGGTGCGCACATACACGCACAGGCACATGCACACACACAGAGGCGCGCATATACAGACACACACACGTGCGTGAATGTGTGCGCACACGCACATGCACATGCACACACACATACACGCGTGCACGCGCACACGCACAAACACACACACAAACGCACACAAACACGCGCGCGCACACATACAAACACACACATGCATGCGCACACATACAAACACACACATGCACATACAAACACACACACACGCACACATACTCATACAAACACACACAGACACACACATAAACACGCACGCACACACACACGCACGCTCGCACACACATACGCACACTCACACAAACACACCATGCATGCACGCTCACACACACATTCACACACACGCAAACACAAACGCATGCGCACACACACACACATGTACACACACACGCAAACACAAACGCATGCACACACACACACGTACACACACAAACACAATCGCGCGCACACACATGCACACCCACACACGTGTGCACACACACACACACACACACACACAAGCACACACAAATGCACACAAACACACACGCACACACATACAAACACACACATGCACATACAAACATACACACAAACACGCGCGCACACACATACACATACAAACACACACACATACCCATACAAACACACACACAAACACACACAGATGCACACACACACAAACACATATACACACGCACACACGTGCTCACACACACACGCACATGCACACACACACGCATGCACACACACACGCATGCACACACAAACACATGCACACACAAACACATGCACACACACACATACACACGCACACACATGCACAGAGGTGCACACACATGTACACACACACACATGCACACACGCACAAACATGCACGCATGCACACACGCACACATGCTCACACACACAAACACACACGCACGCACACACATGCTCACACACATGCAAACACACACGCGCACACACACGCACGCACACACAAACACACACGCACACACGTGCACACACATGCATGCACACACACAAGCACACACGTGCACACACATGCATGCACACACACAAACATGCACATGCATGCACACACACAAACACACACACACATGCACACACACGCACACACACACACACACGCACACACGCACACACACACATAAACACACACACAAACACGCATGCTCGCACACACACACGCGCACACACACACAAACACACACATGCTCACATACACACGTGCGCACACACGCGCACACAAACACACACATGCGCACACACACACAAACACACACCTGCTCACAAACACACGTGCACACACACACGCACACAAACACGCACGCAGGCATGCGCGCACACACACACATGCATGCACACACACTCATACACACATGTACACGCTCACACACACCGACTAAACAGGTGGATGAGGGTAAAGCGGTTGATGTGGTGTATATGGATTTCAGGAAAGCGATCGATAAGGTTCCCCACTGTAGGCTATTGCAGAAAATTCGGAGGCACGGGATTGAGGGTGATTTAGTGGCTTGGATCAGAAATTGGCTACCTGTAAGAAGACAGAGGGTGGTGGTTGATGGGAAATGATCATCCTGGAGTTCAGTTGCTAGTGGTGTACCCCAGGATCTGTTTTGGGGCCACTGCTGTTTGTCATTTTTATAAATGACCTGGAGGAGGGCGTAGAAGGATGGCTTAGTAAATTTGCGGATGACACTAAAGTTGGTGGAGTTGTGGATAGTGCGGAAGGATGTTGCAGGTTACAGAGGAACATAGATAAGCTGCAGAGCTGGGCTGAGAGGTGGCAAATGGAGCTTAATGCGGAAAAGTGTGAGGTGATTCACTTTGGAAGGAGTAACAGGAATACAGAGTACTGGGCTAATGGTAAGATTCTTGGTAGTGTGGACGAGCAGAGAGATCTCGGTGTCCATGTGCATAGATCCCTGAAAGTTGCCACCCAGGTTGATAGGGTTGTTAAGAAGGCATACGGTGTGTTAGGTTTTATCGGTAGAGGGATTGAGTTTCGGAGCCATGAGGTCATGTTGCAGCTGTACAAAACTCTGGTGCGGCCGCACTTGGAGTATTGCGTATAGTTCTGGTCACCGCATTATAGGAAGGATGTGGAAGCATTGGAAAGGGTGCAGAGGAGACTTACCAGGATGTTGCCTGATATGGAGGGAAGGCCTTATGAGGAAAGGCTGAGGGACTTGAGGCTGTTTTCGTTAGAGAGAAGAAGGTTAAGAGGTGACTTTATAGAGACATACAAGAAGATCAGAGAATTAGATAGGGTGGAGAGCCTTTTTCCTCGGATGGTGACGGCTAGCATAAGGGGACATAGCTTTAAATTGAGGGGTGATAGATATAGGATAGATGTCAGAGGTAGATTCTTTACTCAGAGAGTAGTAAGGGCATGGAATGCCTTGCCTGCAGCAGTTGTAGACTCGCCAACTTTAAGGGCATTTAAATGATCGTTGGATAAACATATGGATGATAATGGAATAGTGTAGGTTAGATGGGCTTCAGATTGGTTTCACAGGTCGGCGCAACATCGAGGGCCGAAGGGCCTGTACTGTGCTGTAATGTTCTATGTACACACACACATGCACGCACGCACACACACACACACGTGCACACTCACACACTTACACACACAGAGGCGCGCGCCCACACACACACACGCGCGCGCACACACACACGCACACTCACATAAACACGCACACGCATGCATGCACACACACACACGCGCGCACACACACACACACACACACACACACACACACACACCGAAAGTCTGAGATCAGTGATTGGGTTACACTGTGTTTGCCTACCACAGCTGATTAGCTGGAGGTCCATGCATTAGTTGGGTGTGCGGTTGGCATCATTGATATTGGCAGGCTGGATGTTAGTACCAACCCGCTCAAGACTGCTAATGGGTGAGTGATAGGGTCTGTGCAACTGGGCTCCAGGATACAATCTTACACAAGAGAAGGTAGGATCAAGATCAATGGTCATGCGCAGATCATGAATGGTTGCCTGCGCCCCGAAGAAAGTGCTAAGCTTAATTTTTAGTCCCCGGTGGTTTTAGTTCCTCTCAAAGTCTCCCTCAGTTAATTGAGACATCACAAGCCACAATTCCCAAACACCTCGGAGCCAGCCTGAGGTACTCAGATGTGGCAGCATGGTTAGATGAGGTGACTTCTGGGGAAGTGATGACTGGTTGAAACTCCAAACGTTACTTTGCATTTCCTCTTTGGATTTAAAAGGTCTTAATTATGAAATAGAAAAGTGCTTCTAGTTTACCAGAATCAATCATTTTCAAAATTTTTTTGCAGGAAATGTTTTCGCCTGAGGAAATTCATCACATTGCTGCCCTCCCATCCTGGGAACACCACAGACATTATGAGGCTGAGGCTGAGGCTTGACTGGGGGGTTTACCCTGGTTCACTCAGAAACCGTCTTTTCAATCCTCTTGGGCTGTGAACGAGGACTAGAGCTGGACACCACTGTACATGGAGAGTTCAAGACGCTCTTTGATCTGCCCGAAACTTGTTGATCTTCCAGAACAGGGAGTTGACCCCGACTGAGTTTTGCAGTCTAACACATTCCAAGGTCCAGGGCTACGTGCTGAGGGAGGGATGCACTAAAGCTTGGGGCAGCTGTCAGCAAGGCCAATGGGGAAAGACCACCATTTGGGATCTTCCTGCTGAATTTAAATGGGGGTCCGTTCAGTTATTGGACCCTCCTAATCCCTCAAATATATGTAACTATTAGTATTGTATGTGTAAGCGAGGTCTTTGGATTTTTTTGGATAGAAAGTCCAATGAGGAGGTTTTGTTTATTTACTTGATGAGCAACTGCACAGAACCGTACTACTTTTGTGACAAAGTACATAAGCAAAGAGATTATTTTTACAAATAGAGTGTATTTTCGAAATAAGTAGACCCCATTGCACGTGAAGAAAAATTACTTTAATAGGAAGGTTAGTCTGTAAAGTGGATTTGGGACCACAATTAGGTCTTAGTAAATGGTGGAACAGACTTGAATGTCCTATTCCTGCTCCTAATTCATTTATTTATGGTCTGACCCTTCATTCCATTTACAAACAACAATTCTGTCCATTTGCTGTTCAAAAACTGGGTTGGTTAGTCCTGTTTACATATGAATGAAAAGACATTTTGCGGAAAGTAAAAGTTACATTAATTTAGCACCCATCACGTCCACGATGGACTTTATGGGACTTCACCCTCAGTTACACTGTGTTTAGAATAGTTGGTTGTGCAGGATTTGAGTATTGCCGAAACAGATGTAATTTGTCGATATTTTTCATATGGCACTTATCAGGACATAGGAACGTGGGATTTAAGAGCGGGAGTAAGGAATTCAGCCTTTCGAGCCCACTGCTCCATTTAACATGATCATGGCTGATCTTATCCTGGTCTCAACTCCACTCTCCTGCCTGCTCCCCATTACCCTTTATTCTGCTTTTTTTTTATCAGAAACAAATCTACTTCTTTCTTGAATCTGTTGATTGATTCTGCCCCTCTGCTTTCTGGGCCAGTGATTTCCACAGATTCACAACCCTCCGAGAGAAGTCGTTTCTCCTCATTTTGATATTTCACCTGGGAGCTTACAGCCCAATGGCCTCAATGTTGACTTCACCAGCTTCAAAGTCCCTCCACCCCCAGCCTTATCCCATGTCCAGCTCTCCCCCTCCTCCTCGCCTCCTTGACCTGTCCTAACCGGTTCATCTCCTGACTCACCTGGCCACTCCACCCTTCGCTCTGACCAATCACAATGACCCCCTACCTTCATCCACTTATCCCACCTACCCTTCCCCCAGCCCCTCCCACTGCCTCTATTTACTTCTGGGCTCCCCTCCTCCTGCACAGTCCTGACGAAGGGATTCTGCCCAAAATATTGACTCTCCTGCTCCTCAGATGCTGTCTGACCTTCTGTGCTTTTCCAGCTTCACTTCTACTCACTCCCACTTCCCCATATCTCAGTTTTAAACCTACCTCCTCTCACACTATATCTATGACCTGTTGTTCAAGACTGTCCCACAAAGGGGAACATCTGTTCTACAACCACCTTATCAATCCCTTTTAGCATTGTCTATACCTCAATCTGATCCCCCCTCCCCTCATTCTTCTGAACTCCAGCAAATACAAGCCCAAGGTATTCAACTGCTCCTCATATGACAGCTCTTTCATCCCTGCAATCAATCTGGTGAACCTCCACTGAGCTTCTTGCAATGCCACCATATCCTTCCTTAAGTCAGGAAACAAAATCTGGACACAATATTCCAGGTGTGGTCTCACTAACCCCTTATACAATTATATCAACTCTTATTCACTTTTATAATTCAGTCCCTTTGCACTAAATGCCAGGATTCCATTTGCATTTCTTACTATATGTTGCACCTGCATACCCACGTTCTGTGATTCATGCACAAGGACACCCAGATCCCTCTGCACTGACACACTCTGAATCTGATTCCCAGTTAAATAATAATTTGCCCTGTTATTTTTCCAACCAAACTGGACAACCTGGCACTTACCTACATTAAACTCCATCTGCCAGATTCTGGTCCATTCTCCTAGCCTATCAATATCCATCTGTAAACTCTTTATCTCCTCATCCCTGCCTCCTTTCCTACCTATTTCAGTATCATTCACTAACTTTGCTACATTACAACCTGTCCCTACTTGCAGATCGTTTATATAGATTGTAAATAGTTGAGGTCTAAGAACAGAACCCTGTAGCACCCCCTAGTTACAGTTCGCCGTCCCGACACTTTGCTTTCTGTCAGTCAGCCAATCCTCTACCAAAGCCAATATACTACATTTAAACCCCTGGGATCTAACCTTCTGGATCAGTCTATTATGTGGCACCTTGTCAAATGCCTTCTGAAAGGACAATTTGCAAGAATACCATACGATCTTTAGTGCAAAATTAGGCCATTCAGCCAATTAGGTCTGCTCTGGCATTTGATCATGGCTGATATGTTTCTCAACACCTTTCTCCTGCCTTCTCTCCATAACCCTTGATTCTTTTACTAATCAAGAACCTGTCCATCTCTGTCTTAAATACATTCAATGTCTTGGCCTCCACAGCCCTCTGCGGTATTGAGTTCCACACATTCATGACCTTCTGGCTGAAGAAATTCCTTCTCATCTCAGGGTTGACCCTTCTCTCTGAGGCTGTACCCTCAGGTCCTAATCTCTCCTACTAGTAGAAACATCTTCTCCATGTCCACTTGATCCAGGCTTCTCAGTATTCTATAAATTTCAAACAGATCTCCCCTCATCCTTCTAAACTCCATTGAGTGTAATTAAGACACAGATCGATAGGGTCGCGATGGGCACGGGGATTAAGGGTTGTGGGGAAAAAGCATGAGATTGAGGTTGAAAGACAAATCAACCAGGATCAAACAGCAGAGCAGAATCAATGGGCCAAACAGCTTCATTTTGCTCCAATATTTTATGGTCTTATGGTCTAAGGCCCCGACCAACCGGAGTTAATGTCCCTGGTTTAAATTGAAAACAAATGCTAGGTGTTAATTGTGAAATGAAATGTGAATGTGGGTGGAATGTGTCCTGTCCTCTCTGGGAAGTCAGCATCCGAGGTGACCATGTGCTCAGGAAGTGTTCTCAACTGCAGAGACCTGAGCTCTGTCTTCCAGAGCTCGAGCGGCAGCTGGAGGTACCGTGACATATCCTGAAGACAAAGAGCTACACGCAGAGCATGCTCAGAGAGGTGGTGACCCCAGGGCAGTAGGTAAAGCAGGGAAAAAGTGAACGGGTGACCGAGGTCTCCACTCCCCCCTCTGTAACTGGATCCTCGACTTTCTGACCCATAGACTGCAATCAGCAAGGACAGGCGACAACACCTTCTCCACTATAATCCTCAACACCGGTGTCCCACAAGGCTGTGTATGCAGCCCCTACCTATACTCCTTATACACTCATGGCCATGTGGTCAAATTCTGCCCCAACTCCATTTACAAGTTTGCAGACGACGCCACTGTTATCGGTCAGATCTCAAACAACTGCTAGACAGAATACAGGAAAGAGATCGAGTACTCAGTGGCATGGTGTAAAGACAACAATTTCTCCATCTAGGTCAGCAAAACAAAGGGCCTGGCCATTGACTTCAGGAAGCGGAGTGGAGGACACACGCCTATCTATCAATGGTGCTGAGGTGGAGATGATCGAGATCGTCAGGTTCCTGGGAGTGTTGATCACCAACAATCTGTCCTGGCCCGCCCACGTCAACATGACAGTCAAGAAAGCTCAACAATGTCTCTGCTTCCTCATGAAGCTAAGGAAATTTGGCATGTCCACAAAAATTCTTACTAATTTTTATAGATGCACCATAGGAAGTATCCTATCTGAATGCATCACTGTGTGGTGATGGCAACTGCTCTGCCCAAGACCGCAAGAAATTACAGAGAGATGTGAACACGGCCCAGTCCATCACCCAAACCAGCCTTCCATCCACTGACTCCATCTACACTTCCTGCTGCCTCGAGAAAGCAACCAACATCATCAAAGACCCCTCCCACCCCAGTTATACTCTCTTCTACCGTCTTCCATCAGATAGAAGATATAAAAGAATAATATAAAGAATGTGGGAATGGATAGATTCAAGAATAGCTTCTTCCCCGCTGTTATCAGACTTTTGAACAGACCTTAGTTCTGATCTCTCTCTCTCTCTCTACACCTTCCATGTGGCAGTAACACTGTATTCTGCACTCTGTTCCGCTACCCTGATGCACATTGTATGGTATGGCCAGCCTGTAGAGCACTCAAAACAACATTTTTCACTGTATCTTTGTACATGGGACAACAATAAATTAATCAAACAGCAGGCAGTCAAAGAGGAACAGGCAGGAGTCCCCTGGGATCCCACTTGCCAATTGGTGTTCCGTTGTGGAAGATGACGAGGATGCTGGTACATCAAAGGAGTGCAGACAGAATCCGATTTCTGGCACCAGGGCATTCTGAAGGACGAGGATGATAAGCCAAGGGTTATGGTACACACTGGTATCACCAATATTGGTAGAATGATGGATTTGGTCTTGCATCAGGAATTTGGGAAGCTAGGCAGGATATTTAAAAGCAGTGCCTGAAAAATTGTAATCTCTGGATTATTCCTGTGGCGGCGCGTGAGCGAGTACAGAAATCAGAAAATGGAGCAGATGATTTTGTGGATTAAGAGTTGGTGCAGTAGGCAGGATTTTGGATTCCTGGATCCCTGGGAACATTTCTAGGGAAAACAGGACCTGCATGAGGTGCAGCTGAACCAGAATGAGACTAACATCCTTGTGGGAGGATTTGCTAAGTGCCCTTGGGAAGAGGATACAGAGCATTAGTACAACAGGAACTTCGTATACCTTAGAAAAAGGGTGATAGGCTAAAGGAGTTGAGCCATGTCAACTTCTAGGGCAGTAAGGTGAAGCTGGAATGGCACCTACTTTAACATTGGGAGTCTTAGGGGTAAGACAGATGAGTTGAGAGCGTTGCTTTACACTCGGAATTGCGATGTTGATGCCATCATAGGGACATGGCTGAGGGAGGGGCAGGACTGGTATCTTAATGTTCTGGGGTAAGGGATCTTCAGACAGGAGAAGGGAGGGTGCAAAAGTAAAGGTGATGTCGCATTATTAAATAAGGAGTCACTTTGTGCAGTTAGGAAGGATAATATCTTGGAAGGGTCACCAACTTTGAGTAGAGTTTAGGAATAAAAATGGGGCAGTTACACTGACAGGAATGTATTACAGATCCCCCCAGCATTCATTGGACGATAGAGGAGCAGATACGTAAACAATTCACTGCGGTGTGTAATAACAATAATACGGGTAATGGTGAGGGTTTTAACTTCCCCAACATGAATTGGGATGGTCACAGTGTAAAGGGTTCATAGGGGACAGATTTCTTGAAATGTGTTCAGGAGAGCTTTTCATCTCAACATGTAGATGGTCCAACAAGGGACAGTGCATTGCTGGACCTTACTCTGGGGAACAAAGCCAAATAGGTGTTTGAGGCTGCAGTGGTGGAGCATTTTAGTGATAGCAATCTTAACATGGTACTTTTTGGATTTGTTATGGAAAAGGAGAAAGATGGTGGGTCAAAAACAGCTTTGGATTTGGGGAGGACAGATTTTGTTCAAATGAGGCAGGATCTGGTCAGAGTAGACTGGGAACAGCTAGGTTTGGATAGATTTACTGTAGAACAGTAGGGGTGGGGCAGTCAAATGGAATTGGTGAGAGTATGGGCCCAACATGCTCACTTCAGTGTGACATGTAGGAGCAACAAGCCCGGAGAATCCTGGATGTCTGGCATTATTCAAGACTGGTTAAAAAGGAAAATAAAAGGTCTCTAACAGGCATGAAAGGGAGCAAATCAGTGGAGGCTGTAGTGAAGGATAGAAAGTGCAGGGTGGGAGGGTGGAATCTTAAGAAAGTAATTAGTAGAGCAAAGAGGGGCATATAAACCACTGATGGGTAAGATTAGGGAGAACCCCAAGTTATTCTATATGTATATCAAAGGAAGGAAGAAAACCAGGGAAACGATAGTGGTCAAAGAGTGCAATTGTCATGGAGCTGGAGAACATTGGAATCGTGTTAAATGAGCACTTCACATCTGTCTTCACATTGGAGAATGAAGATGTAGGCACATGGTTCAGGGAAAGGGTTTGTGAGGTTCTTGCGGAGTTTGACATTGGGAGTGAGGAGGTATTGGAGGCTTTGATGGGTTTAAAATGGGATTAATCCCTGAGTCCAGATGAGTTGTATCCCAGGCTGCTGTGAGAGGATATTAAAGTAATTACAGGGGCTCTGACCCAAATTTTTAATTCCCCCCTGACCATAGGGAAGGTGCCAGAGGATTGGAGGACAGCTCATGTGGTTTCACTTTCCAAGAGGGTGGCAGAGATAAACCAGGGAATTACAGGCCAGTGAGTCTCACATCAGTACTCGGGAAACTATTGGGTTAAATTCTGAAGGAGAGAATTTCTCTCCATATGGATAGGTCGAGTTTGATCAGGAATAATCAGCATGGCTTTGCCAAATGAAGGTCATGCCGAATAAATTTGACTGAATTTTTCGAGGTGTGTTGTTGAGGGCAATAAAGCTGATGTGTATATATGGAATTCAGCAAAGCCTTTGACAAGGCCCCACGTGGGGGATTGATATAGAAGGTAAATGTACATGGGATCCAGGGTAACTGGGCACAGTGCAGGGAGAAAGCTGTTTCTGTGACTGAAAGCTGTGGCATACCACAGGGACCAGTCCTTTATTTTTTGTGATATTCATCAATGGCATGGTTGGGAATGTCGGGGGATGATAAGTACGTTTGGAAATGACAGGAAGATTGGGCAGGGGATTAATAGTGAGGAAGAGGGTGTCAGATTAGTGTCAGATGGAATTTAATCCTGGTAACCCTGATAACTTTGTGAGAGAGAACAGGAAAAAAGGAGGACTCAATGAATGGCAATATACCAGGAAGCTGAAAGGAACAGGAAGATCTTTGGTATACCTGTCTACACCCCTCCGAATGCAGTAGAACAGGTTAATAAGATCGTTAAGAAGGCATACGGGACACTTGCCTTTATCAGTTGTGGTATGGATTATAAGAGCAGAGAGGTTATGTTGGAGCTGTACAAAACTTTGGTTAGGTCACAGATGGAGTACTGTGCACTATAGGAAGGATAGGACTGCTCTCAAGATGGGGAGGAAAGGACATTCACCAGGATGTTGCCTGGATGGAGCATTTCAGTGATAAAGCGAGACTGAATAAGCTCCAATTGCTTTCCTTGGAGCAGAGAAGGCTTGAGAGGGTTTATAAGATTGCGAGGCACGGATATAGTGAATAGAAAGTGGCTGTCCCACTTAGGCAAAGTGTCAATAACAAGGGGACATAATTTTAAAGTGAAAGGCAGGAGGTTTTGAGGGAATTTGAAGGAAAATGTTTTTACCAGTGTGTGATGAGGATCTGGAAAGCACTGCCTGGAAGGGGAGTTGAGGCAGGATACCTCACAGACTTTGAAGCATACCTGGATGAGTACTTGAAATGTCATAAATAGATATAGAGTAGTTTTAATAAAAACCGAAAGAACTGTGGATGCTGTAAATCAGGAACAAAATAAAAATGCTGCTGGAAAAGCTCAGCAGGTCTGGCAGCATCTGTGAAGCAGAATTAACGTTTCGGGTCTGGTGACCCCTCCTCAGAGCTCAAAATTCAGAACTCAGAACTTTAAATTTTACCATCGGGGCTGATTGACATTCCCCACGGGTACACCTTAACTAATAACAGTCCATTTGTCAACCTGGTATGCTTTCAGATTTGGTGGTGCAGTGATAATATCATTGGAGCTGTTTAATCTATCATCACAGGCTAATGTTCTGGGAGTACAGCTTCAAATCCCATGATGGCGGCTGGCAAAATTTAAATTGAATAAAGTTCTGTAATTTAACAAAAAACAAACTAACCTAATAAACACCATATACCCACTGCTCATCGTTGTAAAAACCCATCTGGGTCACGACTGTCCTTTGGGGAAGGAAATCTTCCGTCCTTACATGTGACTCCAAACCCACAGCAATGTCATTGACTCCTAAACTGCCCTCTGGGCAATTAGGGATGGGCAATAAATGCTGGCCGGTGGCTGCCTCAATCTGTAAGTAAATTTTCACAAAAATTACATCAAGATGCTGCATGATTACAAAATCTATTGAGTTCTCAAATAGCGATGTGCCTTTTGCAAACCCATGCTGCCCATCTTTAATTAATCTGCATGGGGCTGGATGAACACAGCAGGTCAAGCAGCATCATAGGAGCAGGAAAACTTGACGTTTCGGGCTTAAACCCTTCATCAGAATCTTCATCAGAAGATTTTCTGATGAAGGGTCTAGGCCCAAAACGTCAAGTTTTCCTGCTCCTATGATGCTGCTTGACCTGCTGTGTTCATCCAGCCCCATGCTTGTTATCTCGGATTCTCCAGCATCTGCAATACCTTTTATCTTTAATTAACCTGCTGTTGTTTCAATCAAAATGAATTTGACCTTTTATCACAGCCTTTAGAAACTTGACCGTTACTTTTTTTTGTATTTGTTTGTGTGACATGGGCATCATTGGTAAAGCCACTTTCTTTGCAAACAGAGGATTTACAAATGGCTGCCCTCTTGTCCTTGCACATGATTTCCACGTCTAAGACTGTTTGAATGACTGTGGTGAATAATTTGATTGTTTCCTCACTGACATATTCGGTGAATGATACCATCGGCGCTGGTTAACTTTTCTGCTTTCTCTGTTTCTTACTCAGTGCTATTTCCACATTTCTGATTGTTTGAATTTCTCCTCCCTAAAGCACTGTGCACTTTTCACTGCACCCAACTGAGAAAGCCCAGACAAAGTACTCAGCGAGTACTCTGGTCGACCCATTGTCTCCGCCTGCTCCTGCCCCACCGAACTCATCTCCACCTACCTGGACTCCATTTTCACCCCCTTGGTCCAGGAACTCCCTGGTGTCCGTGAAACCACCCAGGCCCTCCACCTCCTCCAGAACTTCCAATTCCCGGTCCCCAACGCCTCATTTTTACTATGGAAGTCCAGTCCCTATACACCTGTATTCCCCATGCAGATGGCCTAAAGGCCCTCCGCTTCTTCTTGTCCCACAGAACTCACCAATCCCCCTCCACCGACACACTCTTCCGCTTAGCCGAACTCGTCCTCACCCTCAACTTCTCTTTCAATTCCTCCCACTTCCTACACACAAAGGGGGTGGCCATGGGTACCTGCATGGGCCCAAGCTATGCCTGCCTCTTTGTAGGTTACATGGAACAATCCCTCTTCCATACCTACACTGGCCCTAAACCTCACCTCTTCCTCTGTTACATTGATGATTGTATCGGCGCCGCCTTGTGCTCCCACGAGGAGCTTGAACAGTTCATCCACTTCACCAACACCTTCCACCCCAACCTGAAGTTCACCTGGACCATCTCCAACACTTCTCTCTCCTTCCTGGACCTCTCTGTCTCCATCTCAGGTAATCGATGTCCATTTCAAGCCCACTGACTCCGACAGCTACCTGGAATACACCTCTTCCCACCCACCTTCCTTCAAAAATGCCATCCCCTAGTCCCAATTTCTTTGCCACCGCCACATCTGCTCCCAGGATGAGGTATTCCACTCCCGTACATCTCAGATGTCCTCATTCTTCAAGGACCACAACTTGCCCCCTACAGTGGTTGAGACGACCCTGTCTCCCGCATTTCCCAGAACTCGTCCCTCACACCCCCTCCCTGCAATAATAACCAAAAAAGAATCCCCCTCGTCCTCACGTACCACCCCACCAACCTCCGGATCCAACGCATCATCCTCCGACACTTCCGCCATCTGCAATCAGACCCCACCACCAAAGACATTTGTCCCTCCCCACCCTTATCTGCTTTCCGGAGGGACCACTCCCTCCGCGACTCCCTTGTCCGCTCCACACTCCCCTCCAGCCCCACCACACCCGCCACTTTTCCCTGCAACCGCAGGAAGTGCTACACCTGCCCCCTCACCACCTCCCTCACCCCAATCCCAGTCCCCAAGAGGACTTTCCACATCAGGCAGATGTTCACCTGCACATCTGCCAATGTGGTATACTGCATCCGCTGTACCCGTTGTGGCTTCCT
>JAHRHZ010000248.1:3843529-3856600 GCA_024137785.1 Ginglymostoma cirratum | reverse complement strand
TCTCTTACTCAGAGAGTTGTTAGGATTTGGAAACTGCTGCCTGGGAGAGTGGTGGAGGTGGATTCTATTGGCGGTTTCAAAAGCGAACTGGATATATGTTTGAAGTTCGAGGACTACAGACATAGCCTACAGAGACTACGGAGCGTGGGACTAGCTGGATGACTCTCTCAGGAGCCAGTTCGGACATGATGGGTCAAATGGCCTCCATTTATGCTGTAAAATTCTCTTCCTATTCTATCCATTCTTTATTATTCCATCTTCGTGCTCTGTTGGTCTCTCTGCACAGGCAGTGGCAGGGCTGACTACATGAGTGTTAAGTTTGCTCACGACACTGTCATATTCGGGGCTGAGTTTTAATCTTAATCTCCTTTCTTAGCTAACAAACAGCTTGTGGAAATAAATTGTACATTTCTAATCTATACCTGAATATTTCCATTTTTATATATCTGAGAATTTTACTTCAAGTTTTCAGCATTTCCTTCATTGTACTTTGTGCATAGAACTCAAACCACATTTGGCTGAGTGACAATGTTGTGGCTCCCTTAGCTTTTCACCTTTTTATTATATTTTCTATTCTTCTTGTAGTTTTCAGTTTTTCTTCGCCTTCCTCATTTAAGCTCCCCCTCAACTCCCTTAACGTAGTGTTGTTATAGCTCGTGTGTGTGGGACTGTGCGTGGGAGTGTGTGTGTAAGAGAGGGGAAGTGTGTGCATGCGTGAGAGGGAGTGTTTGTGTGTGTGCGCGTGGGTGTGTGTGGGGTGGGGGGAGGGGAGGGGAGGGGGGCATGAGCGGGTGTGCGTACAGCTGGATGAACACAGCAGGCCAGGCAGCAACAGAGGAGCAGGAAAGCTGATGTTTTGGGTCTGGACCCTTCTTCAGAAGAAGTGTCCAGACCCGAAACGGCAGTTTTCCTGCTCCCCTGACGCTGCCTGGCCCGTTGCATTCATCCAGCTTCACACCATGTTATCTCAGACTCTAGCATCGGCAGTTCCTACTACCTCTCAAAGGGTGTGTGTGTATATGTGAGGGGGGGAGGGGGCGGTGTGCGAGTGCATGTGTGCACATATATGGGAGCAGGAGCGTGTGTGTGGGGGAGCGGGAGTGTATGCTCACAATGAAGGCTAACATACCATTTGCCTTTCTAATTGCTTTCTGCACTTGCCCGTCTACTATTTAAAAACCAAAAGAACCACAGGTGCTGTAAATCAGAAACAAAAACAGAAGTTGCTGGAAAAGCTCAGCAGGTCTGGCAGCATCTGTGCAGAGGAATCAACGTTAATATTTTGGGTCCAGTGTTCTGTTCTGAGGGAGGGTCATCAGACCCGAAATGTTAATTCTGATTTCTCTCTACAGATGCTGCCAGACCTACTGAGTTTTTCCAGCAACTTCCATTTTGGCGCATGTCTACTGTCACTGTCTGGTGCATAAGGTCAGCCAGATCCCTTTGTAGATCCACACTTCCCAATATATCACCATTTAAACAGTATTCCGCTTTCCTGTTTTTCACAATTTATGCCTATCCACATGATACTGCGTCTGCCACGTGCTTGCCTACTAACTCAACTCACCACTACAACAGCATCTGTAGAGATAAGATGACGCGGAAGAATAGTGGCATGGTTCAGTGGCAGGGGCCTGGCGAGGGGATTCGAGGCTGGACGACTGCTCCACACTTGTGATGGTCTCGGTGTCAAGGTGAAGGTGCTTGGATCCTGGCCCATGGCTAAGCACTTCAGAAGGAATGTAGTGTTGAACTTATAAAACTTTATTTCTATTTTTCTACTTGATATTGAAGATTTCGTATCTAGATACTAGCTGCATCTTCCAGGCATTCCACTGTTCCTAAATTGGCTTTCCCTGAGCCTAGGAGCTGTTAACCAAACTGTGATGAACTTTGTCTTAATTTTATTTTTAAAAATTATGTTTGACTTCTGCCATTGATGTAGGCGCCGTGTTGGGGCGACTCATAAAACTTTTCACTGTACTTTGCATGTAAAAGCACAGGTGACTATATATTTTCACTCAATTCTATTACACCTCGGATGGAACTGGAAAATGGCACTTTGTTGACTTTTCACTGTACTTGAGTACACATGACAATAAAATCTAATTCTTAAGTCTAAAAAATCCGATTCTAATTCTAATCCGGTCCAGCAGCCAAGTAAAACATGACTTACCTTTCATATGCCCAATGCCATTAATCTTTTCCAAGTGTTCCTGGATCACATCTTTTATAATGGACTCCAGCATTTTCCCAACTATTAGGATGTTAGGCTAATTAGTGTAGAATTCTGTGTATTTCCCCTTCCTCCCTTTTTTCAATAATGGGGTTACATTTACCACTCTGCAGTCCTTGAGCGCTGCTCCAGAGTCAATAAAATTTTGGAAGGTGATAACTAACACATTCAATTCTTCCAGGCCCACTTCCTTCATTACACTAGGAAGTCATTTTTCAGATCCTGGGGGTTTTGCTTAGCCTTCAACATCATTCATTTTTCTTTGACCATTGTGTTATTAATACTGGTTTTCTTCAATTCCTTCTTCTATGTTCCTTAATATTTTTGGGAAAAAATTTGAGCCCGCATCTGTGAAGACAGAACCAAAATGTGATCTTACAGTCACTACATGACAAGGGGATCAAAGCTGGGAACTAGATATGTAGATGTAAGTGACTTTTCACAAACAGAGACAGGATGGTGAAAGGCAGGGGGTAGCATTGTTATTGTGAGACAGAATAAGTAAGAGAAATAAGCAAGAAATGATCTTGGGTTAGAAGACATAGAATCCATATGAGGAGGGGTAAGAATTAATAAAGGGAGGAAGATGATGGTGGGTGAGTAGTCTATTAGCTCCCGGACACAGAGTAAATCAGAAGTACATTAATCTTGGGTGGTTTTAATCTTCCTGTAGATTGAGAAAATTTGGAAGGCTGTATAGCACGTGGGAAAATGTGGGATCGTGTGCTTTTGCACATTAAAGAATTGTTCTTTAAAAAGTGAGAAAGACTATTGAAACATACTGGATTCCATGATAGGACAGGTTCTAGGAGATTACTTCCCTTTTGGGAGGGTTTAGGGTCAGACAGCATAATCTCTGAGTCAGGGTCATCTAGTTCAGGCAGAGATCATAGAACCACAGAATTATTACAATGTGGAAGCAGACCATTCGGCCCATCGAGTCCACACTGGCCTTCTGCAAATCATCCCATTCAAGATCACACCCCATCCCTGCATTCTATCCCCGTAATCAAGCTTTTACCTTGACTAACCCACCTAGTCTGCACATAGGCAATTTAGCACAGCCAATCCACCTGACCTGCACATCTTTGGACTGTAGGAGGAAACCGGAGCACCTGGAGGAAAGCATCCACACAGACACAGGAAGAACGTGCAAACTCCATGCAGACAGTCGTCCGAGGATGGAATTATAGAGTGTATTTTGGACCATTGCCAGATCGATATATTGTGGATTCAATCAGGGATTGAGCCATTTTGAATTTGTAATGTGTAATGAGGCAGGTTTAGTAAATAGAGTAATAGAGGGAGTGAATGCTTGGATGTGGTGCCAGTCAAGCGGGCTGCTTTGTCCTGGATGGTATCAACCTTCTTGATGGAGCTGCATCTATCCAGGCAAGTGGGGAGTATTCCATCACACTCCTGACTTGTGCCTTGGAATTCCTAGGATTCCTAATCTCTGACCTGCTCTTGTAGCCACAGAAATTCAATGGCTGGATAAGTTCAGCATTTTTCTCTTGTTTCGTCATTAAACGGATGAGGGTGCCGTTGGCCAGGCAGCATTTTTATTGCCCAGAGGGCAGTTCAGAGTGACCACATTGCTGTGGATCTGGAGTCACATGTAGGCCAGACCAGGTAAGGATGGCAGTTTCCTTCCCTAAAGGACATTCGTGAACCAGATGGGGTTTTCCAACAATCAACAATGGCTTCATGGTCAATGTTAGATTCGTAATTCCAGATATTTTACTAAATTCAAATTCCACCATCTGCAGTGGCGGGATTCAAACCCAGGTCCCCAGAACGTAATTTGAGTCTTTGGATTAACAGTCCAGCAATAATACCGCTAGGCCATTGCCTCCCTGTTTCTGGTCCATGGTGCAACTTCTCCATTGCCAAATCTTTTCTTCACCAGAAGGTAACGTGACAGAGATACAACTACCTAGTAGTTCATCACATGGAAGCTATACTCATTTTTTAATTCATTCATGTGATACGAGTATCACTGGTTAGGATTAACATATACTTATATATACCCAGACCTAATTGCGCAGAGGGCAGTTAAGAGCAAACCAAATTGCTGTGGGTCTGGAGTCACATATGGGCCAGACCAGGTCAGGATGGCAATGAAATAAACACAGAAAATGCTGGAGAAACCCCCATCTTTCCAGTTTTGAAGAGGTTATACTGGATTCGAAACATTAACTCCGTTTCTGTCTTCGCAGATGCTACCAGACCTGCTGAATTTCTCCAGCACTCGCTTCAGTTTGATAGCGCCTGGACTATATCAATTCTTTAAAGGTGGCACTGAAGTACAGTACTCAATCGGCCACAATCACATTGAATAGCATAGCAGGATTGACAGGTTGAATGGCCTGTCCCCGGTGAATGTTTTGAATTCAGATTTCACCACCTTCCAAGGTAGCACATGTACCCATGTTTCCAAGACATTCAGCTGGGTTTCTGGATTACGGTCCAGAGACATAGCCACCACACTGCTGCTTCTGAATACGTCTCCAGCTATTTTCATCCTGATGTGCAGTACACCAGCACCGGTCATTCATGGGTGAAGGGGAGATGGTGGGTTTCTACTTTAAAAATGTGACTCTATTTTTTTCACTTGTACCAAGTAGTTTAATGGGATACAACCAATCATGCAGAATTTGTATTAGTTAGGTCCTCAAAGGCAACATGTTGACATGGGTAAAAACAATGGGTTCATACTCTTGTATTTACATAATAATTCTGACTGAATTGAGTCACCCAAAATCATTAGTGAATATGCCCTCATTGCTATGAAGTTGAGCAGTTTAAACATTTACATCAGCCTTAGTCCGAACAGATGTCTCTTATCTGCTTTTAAGAAGTTTATTTAATTTGAGTAATGTAATTGTTAGGACCACATTCATTGCCCAATTCCCATTTGCACTGTAGTGGTATTGGGACCGAGCCATACAGCATGGAAACAGACCCTTCAGTCCAACTATTTCATGCCAACCATAATCCCAAACTATAGAGATAGTAAGAACAGCAAGTGCTGGAGTCAGAGACAACAGTGTGGAGCTACAGGAACTCAGCTGATCAGGCAGCATCAGAGCAGCAGAAAAAAAACCTGACATTTCAGGTCAGGACCCTTCTTCAGAACCCAAACTAAACAAGTTGCACCTGTCTGCTCCTGACCAACGTCTCTCATCTATGTCTCTCATTCATGGACTGATCCAAACATCTTCTAAACATTGTAATTGTACCCACAACCACCACTCCCTCAGGAGGTTCATTCCATATGTGAACCACCCTCTGTGTACAACAAAAAAATTCCCCTCACGTCTTCTTTAAATCTCTCTCCTCTCACCTTTAAAATGTACTCCTTAGACTCCCATCCTGGGGAAAAGAACTATCATTAAGTCTATCTATAAGCCTAATTATTTCTTGAACTGTTTCAAATTGTTATTGAAGTAATGGCATCACCATAGTTTTTTTTCTAATATAACTCACACAGCGGGGTATTGGCATCGATGGCTGGGTTAATATTTATTTTCCATCCCTAATTTGCCCAGAAGATTAAGAGTCAATCACCTTGCTGTGGGTCTGGAATCACACAGAGTCAAAGACAACGGACTTGCTTGTTGAAAGGACATTATTGAAATGTGATTTTATGACAATCAACCATGGTTACATGAGCACTGACAGATGCAGTTTTGAAACTCATATTTTCATTACATTCAAATTTCACCATCCACCACAGCTGGATTCAAACACATAGCCACAGATCATTTGCCTGGGAATCTTGTCCAGTGACATTACCAGGATGCCACTGCCTCTGCACCAGTAGAGGATCCCCATTGACCCTGTGGAGATGAAGCCATGACAATACACCTCCCAGTCAGGATCTCGGACGGGAGATAATGCAATTCCCAGTACAGTTTGTCCTACTTGGTGGCAGACATCTTGCAGCAAAGATTGTCAAAATAATCTTGGTGGATTACTGCATTGCATGCCTCCTCAAAAAATTCAGTCAAATCAGAGCTGATCTTTCTGTTGGGGGCCCTGCAACCTCTGGGACTCAATATCGAGTTCAACAATTTTAGAGCCTGATTCCATCCTTCTATGTCCTTTTACCCACCCCATACCCAATTCTGTTATGACCCACGGCAACCATCCATCTTCTATCCCCCTCCCCCATTTCTGATGAAGGGTCCAGGCCTGAAACGTCAAGCTTTCCTGCTCCTGTGATGCTGCTTGGCCTGCTGTGGTCATCCAGCTCCACACCTTGTTATCTCGGATTCTCCAGCATCTGCAGTACCTATTATCCCTGTTATGACTTGGGTTACTTTTATCATGGAAGGACTGTTATTCTGAACGTTTTGTTTCTTCATTTTTTGAATTTATTACTATGATTTTGTACTTTAAGGTACAATGTAATGCTGGACATTTTATTTCTTCACTTTTCTAATCTTTTTTTCCCCTCTAAGAATTTGAGCTGAAGAATGTGTACCCAAGTTGGTGCTGTAAGTAGTTATTTGTAAACTTTCCCCTGTACTCATATGAGTACATGACAGTAAAAGCTAAATCTAATTCAACTCATTTGCACCCACTTTCAGGCCTATTATCATATTAAGTGATTTGCTTTCAGCACAGACTAACCATTCTCTGCTACACACTGCTCTCGATATCACCTTATTCAGCATCTCTTCTGTACTGGTCTGCCATCCATAATCCCCTGGTTTACCTACCCCTTTCATCGCTCTCTCTGGGCTCCATCGTGACCTATCATGACGTTCGAGGACTCTGGGACTATACTCATTGGAGTTTAGAAGGATGAGGGGGGATCTAATTGAAACTTTCAGAATACTGAATGGCCTGGACAGAGTGGAAGTTGGGAAGACATTCCATTGGTAGGAGACACTAGGACCCAAGGGCACAGCCTTAGAGTAAAGGGAGGACCTTTTCGAATGGAGAGAAGGACAAACTCCTTCAGCCAGAGTGGTGAACTCTATGGAATTCATTGCCACAGGATGTTGTGGAGGCCAGGTCATTGAATATATTTAAGATTGAGATAGATAGGTTCTTGATTATCAGAGGGATCAAGGGTTACAGGGAGAAAGCATGAGAACAGGATTGAGAAACATATCAGCCATGATTGAATAGCGGAGCAGACTCAGTGGGCTGAATGGCCTAATTTCTGCTCCTACGTCTTATGGTCTATCTGCTCACATCTCCCTTTCCCCCATCATCAAACCTTGTTTTCAGCATAAATACAAGTTTTCCTACCTGCTATTAGTTCCGATGGTGTCACCAGACTTGACACGTTAACTGTGATAACAAGGTGTAGAGCTGGATGAACACAGCAGGCCAAGCAGCATCAGAGGAGCAGGAAGGCTGACGTTTCGGGCCTAGACCCTTCTTCAGAAACAGGGGAGGGGAAGGGGGTTCTGAAATAAATAGGGAGAGAGGGGGAGGTGGATAGAAGATGGATGGAGAAGATAGGTGGAGAGGAGACAGACAGGTCAAAGAGGCAGGGATGGAGCCAGTAAAAGTGAGAGTGTAGGTAGGGAGGAGATAGGTCAGTCCAGGGAGGACGGACAGGTCAAGGGGGCAGGATGAGGTTAGTAGATAGGAGATAGGGGTGGGGCTTGAGGTGGGAGGAGGGGATAGGTGGGAGAAAGGACAGGTTAGGGAGGCGGGGACAGGCCGGGCTGCTTTTGGGATGCGGTAGGGGGAGGGGAGATTTTGAAGCTTGTGAAGTCCACATTGATACCATTGGGCTGCAGGGTTCCCAAGCGGAATGAGTTGCTGTTCCTGCAACCTTCGGGTGGCATCGTTGTGGCACTGCAGGAGGCCCAGGATGGACATGTCGTCTGAGGAATGGGAGGGGGAGTTGAAATGGTTCGCGACTGGGAGGTGCAATTGTTTAGTGCGAACCGAGCGCAGGTGTTCTGCAAAGCAGTCCCCAACCCTCCGCTTGGTTTCCCCAATGTATAGGAGGCCACAACGGGAACAGCGGATGCAGTATACCACATTGGCAGATGTGCAGGTGAACATCTGCTTGATGTGGAAAGTCTTTTTGGGGCCTGGGATTGGGGTGAGGGGTGAGTGGGGAGGTGTAGGGGCAGGTATAGCACTTCCTGAAAGTGCCCAGTGCAGTGGGGCTGGAGGGGAGTGTGGAGGGGACAAGGGAGTCACGGAGAGAGTGGTCCCTCCAGAAAGCAGATAAAGGGTGGGGAGGGAAATTTTCTTCCCACAAATACTGCCAGACCCGCTGAGTTTTGCGATCAGTTTCTGTTTTTGTTGTCTTAACAAATCCAAGTCTGTCTCAAATTACAACGCATCTCCGAATACTTCCCAATAATTTGCTCACTACCAACTTTAGGCTGACTGGCCTGTACTTTCTCATGCTATCCTTTCCTCCATTTCTAAACTACAGCACAACATTAGTAGAAGTCTCACAACACACTTGCAGGCAAAGAGGATTGGGAAATGATAGTCAAAGCCTCCACTATTTCCTCCTTACTTTCTTTTAGGAGCGTGGATATCTTTCAGGTCGACCCAATGACATTATCTACTTTAAAGAATGCTACGTTTTGCACTCAATTACAGTATCTGCATTGTCACAATCTCCTTATGAAAACAAGTTTAAAACAAAGAGAAATGCCCACATTGTGTGCTCCAAACAGATTTCCTCTTTGGTGTCAAATCAGTCCTGCTCTTTCCATAGTAATTCTCCCAAGGTTTACCTATTTATAGAAACTATTTGATTTTCTTGATTTTACTTGCCAAAACTTTACATTCTTTCTCTACTTTTCTAATTTCTTTTAATATTTCACTGTCACTCTTGCACTTATCATACACCTCTTCATTCTGATGTACTGGCACCTAATAAATCTTTATCCCCACCCCTCCCCAAAACTTATCCTAATCTACAACATCCAGCAGGTTGAGGTTTGCAAATGCTCTTTACCTTTGTGGTTATAGATGGTGTAAATTAATCTGTTGTTAATACACCTCTGGGGCAAGTAAGATTTGAACACAGGCTCTCATCAGATTGATTAAAATAACTGTTTGTAAAAGCACATCTCTGGAACAGATGGAACTTGAACCAGCGCATTTGACCCAGAGGTAGGGACACAACCAATAGTCCTATCCTTGTGGTTATTTCCTTGTTCTGAGCTTTAGGCAATCCTCGAACGCCTCTAACTACCGATAGACATGGCTTCAGAGTCGCCTGGATCCTTATGAACTCAGGTGCGAATATCGTACAAGAAACGGTGCAATTGACGCGGGCTGCTTCAGGATTGGAGCAGTTGCAAATTATCTCGTACATGTGGACTGGTCAGTGCATGCTGACTGTGATGAGGGCAAGTCCCGAAGGAACTCCTGAAGCAACATCTTGAGAGCTATGAGGACTGGGTTTGAACAACCACCATCTTTTGTATTAGGTACAATTCCAACTGCTGGAGGGCATTCTCCTTCTCCAACGTTAGAAAGACTCAATGTGCCATATTCATTCACATGGGGACACAGCGATGCCAATATTATTACAGAAGTTCATATTTATCAGTGTGAGTCTACTGTGGCACAGTAAGGAGCACAGGAACAATTTATGGAAGTGAGCAAACCACTACTAAAACCACTCAGCGACACATCCAAATTTATTATAATGATTCTGCAGTATAATGTATTCTGTAAACAAAATACAATAAAGCAAGACTTTGCAGTCATTAAAATTGACATTGGCAATGCATTGAAATATTAATTTTAAATATTATCCAACATTCAGGAAAGTACAATAATTACACAGCAAGTTTCTTGCTCACAGTTCCTAAAATTTGTGCTTAAAAGACCAGTATTTGAGAAAAGGGAAGAAAGCCGCATCGGAAGTAAATACAGCAGCAACTCCGATACGTCCTACAAGCTCTCAAATCAATCGCAGCACGGCACTTTGCCCACTATCTGTGCAGCTGGCTCTGGTACAGAAATTAAATTATGAAGGTAAGGATAAAGCCCCCAAACCTGAAACTATGCACAAAGAAACAAACAAACTAATGATTATACTGGGATAACAAGGCGTGGAGCTGGATGAACACAGCGGGCCAGGCAGCATCAGAGGAGCAGGAAAACTTGACGTTTCCGGCCTAGACCCTTCTTCAGAAGGAGGGTCTAGGCCCGTAACATCAACCTTTCCTGCTCCGATGCTGCCTGGCCCGCTGTGTTCATCCAGCTCCACGCCTTGTTATCTCAGATTCTCCAGCATCGGCAGTTCCTGCTATCTCTAATAATTATACTATCCTTACAAATAAAACACAAAGATTTCACTGGATTAGGAACTGGAGCTCTACACAATCTACAGGTCATTCTGGCTGTTATACAGCTTTAGGTTTAAACACAAATGGACCTTACTGACTGAAATCCATCCTAATAAACACTAACAAACCTGTTGTTGTTGTATGGAGGATTCTGGCCCCACTCCAATTAATTTGCTATTTCCCTGTAAATCATTACTTTCCTGCAAGGCAAGAACTCCAATAAAGGTTTGACAAATTATTCATACATATAAAGCCCCCTTAGTTTATGAGAAAAGATTCTCAGCAGCATCTGAAGCATAGTATCTGACATTACAGAGCAACAAGGCTCAATATATTCATTTATTGCTGGAGCTGTCATAGTGTTATATATAGAATCATCTGAAAGATGAATATTCCTGGTAAAGAAAATCACGACATTTACATCAGCATGCAGAAAAAATTAAAGATTTGACTAAAAAATGTGCAAGTTTTCCCCAACCAGAGGATTAAAAAAAGTGCATTCTAACTTAAATGGTGAAGTAAAACCCAGCTTTGAAATGCACCCTCAAGCTTCCCTTACCAATGTCACTTTTTTAAACAATAAATTCTGATAATCAGAAAAGCTGCCTGAATTGGCACTTTGCAGTATGTGACAGCACTTCATTGTCTAGTTGTGAAGCTCCCCTCTAGTCCTTGTGTTTACAAACCACCGGTTTAACACTGAGCTTTGGTTTTGTCCCACCCACCATCCCTGATAACAAAGCTAAATCTCAATGCAAACTCGCAACTTCACTAAATCCAGCAAAAATATGACTTTCCAGCAAGCTGGATTTGTAGATCCTGGAAGATTACAGTGGGATTTTTCATTGAAGCTCCACCACTGACTCCACCAGTTTTAAAGCAGCCATTCAGCCTGTAAGTTCATTGTAGACTTTTTCTCCTTCAAGGAGATGAAATGATTATGAAAACATTCATTGAACTAAAAAAATTACAACAAACTTCCAAATTCAACTTAGAACACACTAATTCTACAAGTTCAGAGCCCATTTTCAAAAGCTACTAATCGTACCAATTATATATATGTTGTGTAGCATTCTTTTTTAAGCTCATTTGTGCAATGTGGACATCACTGTCTGGGCCAGCATTTGTTGCCCATTCTTGGTTGTGAGCTTTTATCTTGAACTGCTGCAGTCCATGTGCTGTAGGTAGACCAACAATGTCCTGAGGGAGGGAATTCCAGGATTTCTCAACTTTAAGTAGTTAATATCCATGCTGCATTTGAGGTAAACTAGTTAAACTCACCATAGTGAGTTCAGTAAAATCATGAAACAAAATCATACTAATTTAAGCTCACCAAGATAGAACAACGGAGCTCATCATTACCACTAAGAATTGAAATGCTACTTTTTCAAAGTTATTTTTCATTTTTCTTGATTCAGTTTTCTCTCAAGAGGTTGCGGCTGTCTGCTTGCGATGGATTCTACAGTCAACAGACTTTCAACACTGCAGCAAATCAGCCAATCATCTGTTGATCCTGGATAGCCTCTGTTGGCGTGCAATGCAAGCAGCTCAGTCCTCTATATATTGTCAATATTTATATTGGAGGCAACATCCAATGTCCTGACATAGATTGCAAACCCACGCCAATCTAGTAATAGTAACTTACTGCCTCGTATGGGCGAAAGGTAATGAGCATTTTGGGTTCATTTAAAAATCTTAATTCAGCTGCAATAAGAACTAAACAAACTGAGTTCAAACCTACACAGACAAACACACAAAAGGAGGAAGTAAAAAAACTAAATCACAGTTGCAATTTATGTGAATGAATCTAAAAATGTGAAACACATAAAATGTGTTAGCTACAACTGGTTGGATTCCAGAATTCTCAGTTTTGTTTCTAAAATTTCAGTTCAGGATTCAGGTTACGAAAAAAAAAAATCACAGAAAAACATCAACGTACCAGTTTAGTTTCGCAATAAACAGCCACTTACCACATCAAACTTCACTCCATATCCAAGATGCAGCTAATCAATTTTAAAAAAATGTGAAAGACAAACTCAGCAGATAGAAAGATGCTGGGAAACTGCAACCTTTGTTACATTCTCAGAATACATCTCCAGAAAAATGCACAGTTCTGTAGGAGAGTGTGGCATGCAATCAATCCAGCAGTGTGCTCTTGTCCTTCATGAGTAAAAATGGTTCCTTTATTCTATGTTTTGATTTATTTTTCTGTTGGTGTCAGTGAGTGGTGATACTATACAACACTTAACTGTATTTTGTATCAAAATACGTAACAATAAATAAATCAAATCAAATCAAACCTGCAATGCTAAGCCCATCTATTATTAGGAAGTACTTGAGATCGGAGAGTCAACAACATCTGACCAACATCCACCCAGACCCACCCCATCCCTGCAATTACCCCTGGCCATTCCAGCTAACCTGCAAACCCTGGATACAAGGGCAACTGAACACGGTCATTCTACCTAACCTGTAAACCCTGGACACTATAGGCAATTTGGCACAGCCATTCCATCTAACCTGCAAACCCTGGACGCT